>JAGGCT020003239.1:0-10000 GCA_017654935.2 Phymorhynchus buccinoides | reverse complement strand
ATAGTTTGTGACTAAAACTCACACGATTTTGTTCTTTTTTCTTTTATTTTTTCTTTTTCAAACGCAGAGATGAGGCAAATAATGACCCGTCTTCGATCTGGTCTGGAAAGTCGTGGTTACGACATGGAGGAATTTGGACAATTCGCAGACTCTGTGCGAGAACTGTTGTGGAAGTCACCAACAAACAAACTCTGATAAAATCGTTCTTTTCTGCCGATTAATGTTTCCGAAAATATCGATTGATCAAGGTAATTAAAACAAAAGTTCAACATCGTTTAAGAGGCCTTGTGAAGTTGTGTTTAGATTCAAGCAAGTGTAAATGACAAAAGAAAGTGTGAAAGTGTGACTGACGTAAACAAAAGAGAAGCAAAAAAAAAAAAAAGTGTTCGAAAATGACGTAATCCTGGACCTCCGGTTATTAAATCCGCCGCTTATTAAAGCCATTTTTCGTCGGTCCCAAAATGGCTTTATAAAGCGGCGACTACTGTACTAACGTGCAAAAAATAAAACCCCAGATTTTCAATCCCTTGGGGAATTTACGCCCAGCTTACTGCATGCTGGCCTTTTGTCAACCCATAATGAGTTGGATGTTTGTAGGCTGGTGTTGTTGCCTTCTGAGAAGTAGTCACTGCTAGCCTGATTGGCGTTGATAATACTGTTATAGATGCATTAATCCCCAAGCTATTCTTTTCTACTTTTTGTTTTTATGGCCTCTTGAGTACGAACCACACAAAATATGAACAAACCAGAGTCAGAAAGTATAATTATTCGCTCCAATTCTACAAACAGCAATTAGATGCTAATCCAGGCATTATTAATGTTGCTCCTTGTGGATTCATTGTCAATCGAATCAACACCACCTTATATCAAAATAAACGAATGTTTTCTGTCATATTTCATTATTCGCAAAATTACACTTGAATAAAATGTCTGATTTGGGTGGCAATAGCAGCTTAAACAAGTTGCTCCGTTAATCCCATCAATCGAATCTGATTTGAAAATAAAGATAACTAAATCCTGTCAACAGACCGAGTTCAGGTAAACAATAAACACAACATCAATAGACAGCAAGGGGTGCGGACTTGATTGATACTTCATCTTCTTCTTCTGCGTTCCCGGGCCATACTCGAATCTCCAACCCGGTTGTGAGAGTGAAGTCTGCTGTCTTCTTCAGCAACTCTGTGGGTCCCCACAGCTTCTGATGGAGCTCCATCCCTTCCGGCCAGTGATTGATACAAGAATGGCAAATCAAATTGCAACATTAACTCATTTATTTGCAGTGTCTAAGGCGACCGACAATGGCACTGTTCCTGCCAGTTTGTCAGAACACCCGCTAAGCATTGCACCAAATGCTTCTTACCAAAAAGATTGTCTCCCAGTTGTGTTCAGTGAGATGGAGTTTTTGCCTTGGGACAATCCTGACAACGTTGTCAGTGCACAAGTGGAAACCTTAGTGCGCATGACCAAAAACATCCTCCTGGGTTTGCTGTTTCTGATTGGTGGACCAGCTAACGTCATCAACATGGCGGTGTTTTACAAACAGGGACTGAAAGATCGTGTCAACCTGTGTCTGTTTTCCCTGTCTCTGAGTGACGGTATGTACCTGGCCATGGCAATACTGCATCATGGCGAACAACTGTCAATTCAGTTCACTACTAAAGAAACTTTTGGACCCATTTCTACGTTCCTAACGAACCTTAATCTAACAGTTATTCTGCTTCCATTCACTTATGTATCGCAGACGCTTTCAGCTATCATTGCGACAGAGAGATGTCTGTGTGTTTACAATCCACTCAAAGTTCACAGTCTGTTAAGAACAAGAACCATGCTGGTGATCATCCTTCTGATCTCCGTGATGATATTCGATCTGTTTTTCATCGTGGCATTTCGATATCGTGTCGGCTGTGTCTACGATCCAACAACGGGGGTAGTGGTAGTGACAGGTATTGAGGGACAATTGTACAAAGCGTATAAGAATATTATCGACAATTTAGAAAGTTTCTTCTTTGGCGTTGGCCTTCCAGGGACAGTAATGATAATCGTAACTACGACAACAATCCTGACTATCATCAAACTTCGTCAGGTAATGTTGTGGCGATCTCAGTCTTCTTCCTCCATCTCTGCACGTGAACTGGCTTTGACCAAAATTCTGGTCTGTAACTCCATCTTCTTTATAATTTGTTCAACTCCGAATGCTGTAACTCGCTTTGTTTCAATGTTTTTCCCAGAAATGAATTTAGGAAGGCGGAATCAGAACTTGTTCATTTCAGCTTTGTGGATTGTTGAGATTTTCCTGTGTGTTAATGCAACCTTCAATTTTGTCATCTATTATACTATGGGCTCTCATTTCCGGGAAACATTCTGGACACTATGTGTCAGAAAGACACTAAGGAAAACACGAGCCACGGAAAATATAACGAAATGAACTGGTAGTGTATGAAAGGGAACGTAAAACCCTTTAACAAATAAATGCATTAATGCTATCCCTAGTGGCTGAAACTGCTCTACGTTTATCTTGGCCATGCCTGTATGTTTAACTATGGCATCTGCAGAACTTCTTGCAAGTTGGCAACTTAAAAACCACAAAACCACAAAAATACATTTTCCTAATTTCAACAATTTGCCTTGTATTTGGAAAAGAGATATGACATTGAACAATGTGTTTCTAGTTTTGAAATGTCACATGCTATCTTTGTTGACACTATGGCGGTCATATTTATCTTTTTTTCAACGACAGTACATGTAATATCCATTCATATATTATAGTTCTTATCTGCAAACACATTGAAGGTTTGCTGACAAAGGCATTGAAATGTGTGAAAGAGAGTGGAAGGAATGTTGAATGTATATGTCACAGTAGAAACTGGAATCCAGTAGGATTCAGATCCTACTAGTACATATTAGTTTAACTAAGCATGATATTTCCTATGACTTAAAAATACACCCAAATCTTCCAATTTCACAAAACCATCATTTTGAAAAAACAACGTATGTATGTAAAGAAAAAAAGCATAATTTAAAGTTATGAGACTAACATTACCTGACAGTAATTAACATGTATCTTTCCAGGACAGTAGCTTTCAAACTTATAATGATTAATTAATAAAGAGTAGAAATGAAAGGAAATTCAAACTGAAAATAAAACAAACAAAACTTTGTTTTTAACAAACTAAAGTATATAAAATCTACACATGTACAAATAAGCCTTTCTTTTCTTACTTCTGCACTACGACAGCAGAGCAAATCAAAACCATGAAGCTCCTTTGAAGGTAGCTAGCAGTGTGAGTGCGCGTATGCAATTTTTCATTTCTGTGTGTGTGTGTGTGTGTGTGTGTGTGTGCGCGCGCGCGTGTGTGTGTGTGTGTGTGTGTGTGTGTGTGTGTGTGTGTGTGTGTGTGGGTGTGTGTGTGTGAAGTCGAGGTCGCTTGCCCTAGGTTCGAGTGACTGAGCTTCTCCTGTTTGTGCGTGTGTTTGTTGTGATCTAGTTCGTGTTTGAACTTTATATTGTGCATGTGGCTTCATCATGTATGTAGGACGTCTTTCTTCCGTGGACTTTGGTTGTCCATCCCAGTGTTCGATTCCTCTGGTTACATATTTTTCTGTTGGCGAGGGCTGCAAATTTGAATTTGCCGGAGCAGCCATTTCCTCCCAACGCCAGCAGCCTGTCTGGTCAGCTGCTTCATCCGGCCAGGCAAGAACAGCGCCTTTGCCATGCCCCAGCCGTTTTCAACCGCGATCTTCCAACCGACCGCCAGCACGCGCACGCCAATGAGCCGTGCCAGACACGAAACGATGCTACACGCCTGAAGTACACGCGTGCCGAACTCCTAGCCATTCCTCCGACCTCCCGCCTTGCGCCAGATACAGTCTCCCAACTTCGTGCACTCGGACTCGGTGTCTCACTACCTAGAAAAAGGTACCCCCGTAAAAATAAACCCCGGGTAAATGGGAAAATCACACCAACGCCATCTCATGTCTCGCCACCATTACTATCCGGTGTGCTCTCGAATCCAATTCTCTTTTGCCATCCTACTCCACCCTCACCACCTAGATGTCTGCCTCTTTCCACCTCTTCCTGCCTGCCTGACGACCATGACGACTCCACTTCTGTGCCAACCCTCAACTCTCCTGTGTCTCCTGCTTCATCTGCCACAACCTCTCCTTCATCAGCCTTCCAGCACTGTGACTCTGTATCTGTTCTATCCACCACCCCTACATCCCCGTGTTGTGTTCCTGAACCATGTGTTGACAACTGCGTGACCAACGACTGTGACTCTGACCCTGACCTGTCTTCTAACCAGCCCTTTGCTTCACTACTGCTGCCTTCAACGCCCAGATCTACGTCTCCACCTCCCCCTACAGCACCCAGCCACCAGTGTGACGTGTCATCTGTGTCACTGAACTCTGTTCCATCCTTTGACAGTTTTAGTGTATGTTTATTTAATGCCCAGTCTGTGTGCCCTGAAAACAAAGCGGACTATATTGCGGACTATGTTTTTGAGCATGACTTTGATTTAGTATTTATAACTGAATACGTGGCTCAAAAGTAATGGACATGAACCTAAACTAAAGCAGCTGACTCCTCCTGGCTACAAAATTAAATCCATCCCCCGTTCTTCTTTAGGTGGGGGCTTCGCTGTACTGTATAGAGACGTGTTAGATAAATCCCTTTCCTTCAACACAACCCTTCCCTTCCCCCATCTGTCTTTCGAGGCTGTAGAAGTTGTTCTTAGCATGTCTGGTCAATCTGTTGTCTTCTCCTGCATCTAAATTAATTCTACTATGAGTAACTTGCTCGATAAAACACGCTCCCCCATCCACTCGTGTTGTGCCCGATCGCCCCTGCGCTCCCTGGTACACGCCTGAACTTAGAGTAAGTAAACGCACTAGTCGTAAGGCTGAGCGTCAGTGGCGGGCCTCAAAACTAGAAATCCATAGTCAGATATATCAGTTTCTCCGCAACATCTTCACTCTTCATCTGGCCAAGGCAAAAACAAACTATTTCTCATCTAAAATTCTTGAAGCCAGCACAACAAAGGTCCTGTTTTCCACCATGTCTGATCTCCTAGGCACTAAGAAATCAAGTCCTCTGCCATCAAATATCAGTCCTGACAAAACTGCCAGAAACCTTTTCCTCCTCCTTCTCCACCAAGATTCTCGATCTACGATCAAAAATCGACTCTATGCCTTTTCAACCAACTATTCCAGACCCATCGTTCACTGATGTCCCCCTTCTTGCTTTCAAGCCGGTGTCTGAGACCGAAGTTCTTTCTACTCTGAAAGAAATGCATTTTAAATCCTGTGATCTTGACCCCATCCCAGCCTCTCTTTTCTCACAAATCTATCAACACATTCTGCCATCAATCACCACCATCATCAATTCTTCTTTAGTTTCAGGTGTGTTCCTTTCTGCTTTCAAAACGGCTCTTATAAGGCCCCTTCTCCAGAAGAACAATCTGGATCCCAATAATCTAAAAAAACTACAGACCTGTATCTAACCTCCCCTTTCTCTCCAAACTCCTAGAGAAGACTGTTCTGAAACAACTTAACGATCATCTATCCTCCAACAATCTTCACCATCCTTATCAGTCTGCCTATAGAGCCAACCACGCACGTCTCCCGCCTAAAACAATACTGAAAGCCACCCCTTGTTTAAATCGTCACTGAACTCCTTCTTGCTTCTGATGCTGGTCAGATCTCTCTTTTGACGCTTATTGATCTCTCTGCTGCCTTTGACACCATAGACCACTCCATTCTTTTGTCTCGTCTTGAACATACTTTTGGAGTTAAGGGCCCTGCTCTTTCTTGGTTTTCTTCTTACATTTCTGATCGTTTTCAATCAGTTCTGGTCTATGGTCGTCAGTCTGAACAGGTTAGGTTTTTTTGTGGAGTCCCCCAGGGGTCTGTGCTGGTCCTGTCTTGTTTACTTTGTATACGTCACCTCTTACCAATGTCATCGACCAGCACAACATGAAACATCACTTCTATGCAGATGACTCACAATTCCAAAAACAGTACAACCCCTGAAGATCTAGATTCTATTCTTTCAGAAAGTAACAACTGCTATATTGTTATTCAAAATTGGATGGTTCAAAATAAACTTCAATTAAATGGTGAAAAAAAACGAAGCAATGCATATAGGCACAAAAAACAAACTAGCCTCTGTTTCCATAGAGTCAATCCAACTGGGTGACAATATCATTCCCCTCTCAGACTCTGTCAAAAACTTAGGTGGCACTTTGGACAATGCTATTTTCATGCAGAGTTTCCTGACTCAGAACTGTCAGTCCTGCTACTATCCAATTTGTCGCATCGGCTCTATTCGAAAATACCTCTCGGATGCAGCCACAGCAAAACTTATCACTTCCCTCATCCTGTCTCGTTTTGACTACTGTAATGCTCTCCTTTCTGGTTTATCATTCTCTTCTTTATCTTGTCTCCAGCGTATTCAAAACAAGCTGCTCGTCTTGTCCTTAGGAAGAAAAACTTCGATCATGTTAGCCCTTTCTCCGTTTCTTTGCACTGGGGGGAGGGGGGCTTCCTGTCGCCAGACAGAATTTGAGTATAAATTAGCACCCTTTGCTATAAATATATCCATAAAGCTGCTCATCTTACCTCTGCGATAATATTTCATTACACACCAGCTCGCACATTACTTTCAGTTTCTGACCCTCTTTCTCTCCAGATCCCTAGGTATAAGCTTGCAACTGTTGGTCGGCGCTCTTTTCTGTCCTCATACCGACATCTTGGAACGAAAACTAAAAAGAGAAACTTCCTCTTTCACTCCGTCAGCGACCGATCCTCTATACGTTCAAATCTACCTCAAAACCCACTGCTCCCCGCAGTATGCTCCACTCCTTCTCTCTCGTTGCCTTTTGGTATTTTTCTGCTGTATAACCATTTATGTCATACATGTGTTTTCGCTTTGTATTGCATTTTTTGTTTGAATGCGTTGAATGCTAACGTGTGGTGTGCGCTTTGCTTGATTTATATCAAGATTCAGTCGCCGTATAAATACTGTAAGTTGTTGTTGTTGTCGTGTGTGTGTGTGTGGTGTGTGTGTGTGTGTGTGTGTGTGGGTGTGGTGTGTGTGTGTGTGTGTGTGTGTACATGCGCGAAGCGCGCGCCGCGCGGGCGTGTGTGTTGTGTGTGTGCATGAGCGTGCGCGCATGTGTGCATGTGGTTTGTGCGTGTGAGTATGGTGGCGCCCACACCCCCCGCGACGCGTATGTCGAACGTGTGTGCGGCATGTTGTGTATGATGTGTTGAAGCCATGTGAGCCGTGTGTATTAACCATCTATAGCGGGGGTGGGGGGCCGTACGGGGTGCGGAGTCTGTGGAAAGTGTCCTGTAAGTGCATATTTGTGCGTGTGTGGTTCCGCTCACTTCGGCCCATTCACTTCCAGCCCGAGAGTTATAGTCATTTCTGCCAGGCTATAGTCAATTCGGTCCAGACAATAGTCATTTCGGCCCAAGGCGTTTAGTCATTTCGGCGAAGGCAAGAGTCATTTTTGGTCATTATAATTATATCATTCCATCCAAACCACAGTAGGTTCAATCAGCATAAATAAAATCAACCATCAACAAATCATCGAACTTTCAACCATTCGGTCATTTCAGTCGGTCATGTAACCTGCAATCTTTTGAATGATCACTTTCAAAAATCAACCAATCAGTTCGTCAATCGATCATATTAATTGCCGATGGCAACAATCCTTTTTGGTCCATTATATTCATTCATGCCAAACCACAGTATGGTTCAGTCAGCATAAATAAAATCACCATCACAAATCAATCGAACTTTCAACCATTCTCTCAGTCGTCATGTAACCATGTAATCCTTGAATGATCACTTTTCAAATAATCAACCAATCCGTTAGTCAATCGATCATTTTTCTTGACCAATCTGGTGATTTAAATGGGCATTTGTTTTTTGATGTGGACCCATGACATGTACGGTAATAAGCAAGATTGAATTGAATAAAATAACTGGAGAAATAATTCTTGCAAACGCGAAAACGCATGGTACGCACACAGTCGACGCACACATACACATCAGTAACGATGCACACACCACACACACACACACACACACACACACACACCCACACACCACACACCACACACACCGCATACACACACACACACACCCACACACACACACACACACACACACACACCACACACACACACACACACACACACACATAATATTATATATATATATAAAAAAAGTAGTATCAGCACAATTTATATAACTTTTTAATTTTTTTAATTTTTAATTATTTTTTTTGGAACACTCAACATACTCAAAGTTACATTACTGTTTTGTTTCTGGGTATCACATAATAAAGACATTGACACAGAAAAGCTTTATCAAGCAAACTATTCTGCATTTCAATGCACTAACTTTTCAGTCCTTCAAGTAGGGGTATGGAGGCTGGCTATTCACTGAATTTTTCTTTCAATGCTATATATATATCTATATATATATATAATTATATATATATATAATATATAGATATATCTTCAAATTTTTGTAGTTTATATTATACTTCGAAGAAGGAAAGCGCATCAGTCTCCTGATCCATGCACCCTCTCTACATTCCCCCTCACTGGGAGTATGTTGGTGTTTTACTACGATTTCTATGACTCCCTTATTGAATCCTTCACTGGCTCCACCAACATGGCATCCCATCTCTTTTACTCTCTCGAGGGATTGTAATTTTAGAAACATTATTATTTTTGTTATTTTACACAATATTTTTACAATTTTTTTGAAATTAAGTGCTGGTTTGCTTTAAATTGTGGACTTTCAATCTGGTGCAAGAGGACCACCTTTCTCTGTAGAAAGTCTTCTGCTCAGTTTGAATGTTCACTGTGGACATTCTTTGGCAGGCCGATATGCAGACTTAAGAGTCTTTCTTCAAAGACGAAACAGCTGTTCTTTTGCAGTAGGCTTGTCCATCGCCCCCCATTGGAGAAAAAGTAAATCAGCACATTATTTTCTTTTATTCTTTTCAGAACACGAGAACAAATCGTAAAGCTAATATTAAAGTTATTCGTTTTTTTTTTCTTAGGTTCACAAATTTAAATATTGGACCCAAAAAAAGTTTTATTAAGCAAATTATATTATAAGAGGAAAGTTTATGGTGTGGTTGTTTTTTCTTCTTCAATTTTTGTACGTTATATATATATATATCTATATTATATATAGTATATCATTCCATATATACAAAACACACCCCTTGCTGTTCATTGTAACGATTAAGTACTAACATCAAGTTTGCACTAATATTACACCTTTAAAAAATCTTCTGGATTCCGCAGTCAGAATTTCAGAATTTTAGATTTTGACTGACTGTCCTTCTAAAACTTTCGTGCCGATCAAAATAATTGTAGCAAACTTTCCATAAATGTTATTACATAGACAGTTAGATTAGCTCAATCGTTCAGAGCTCTTATGGGACGGCATACCTGAAGACGGCGAGCTTCTCGAGGATTGAAGACGATGCAATGGCGATGAGGGTTTTACCTGCTTCTCTCACAAGAGCAGAACCATTATTTTTATTTTGTGCCCCATTTGAGCAAATGCAACATCTTTGAAACTCAGCATCAAACTTAACCTTCATTTACAGTGACTGTTGTATTGTTGGACGTGGTCGACAAACAAGAATCTAGTGTCGTCAGTAGGGGGCTTATTAGGTGGTGTCCTGAAAGGCTCCACTGAACTCCACCGAAGTGACTCAGCAGAAAGTGCAGTGTCTCCTCGGCTGGTTGCCTCCTGACGGCCAGTGAGAGTAACACTAGATTCGCTCCCCTTGGACTGCTGGTCATCGGATTTCTGCTACTTGAACAAACCGGGTGTATCTGCCATTGGGATTCGGAACGAGCGGCGTGGGAGCAACGCCAATGTACGGCCCAGAAGATGGGACAGCAAAACAACAAAAAACCAAAACAAAAACAAGAATCCCTTTATCATAAATTTTCAAGAAGCTGC
>JAGGCT020000323.1:7500-22500 GCA_017654935.2 Phymorhynchus buccinoides | reverse complement strand
CAGACAATCATCTAATGACTAGGCCTAATGTTAAAAGACAACGGTAGACTCCATGCAACTCATTTGTTACCATTGAACGTCGGCTAGTTCCCAAATTCCCTCTAGCTGAAGCTTTCTGCGCTAAATATAGATTTCAATCAGTACCATGAGTATGGGATTGAATCTGCTGTCCGCGCGTGCATGTACGCGTGTGTGTGCGTGCGTGCGTGCGTGCGTGCGTGCGCGCGCGCTAGGGTCGGCTAGTTCCCAGCTTCCTGGGGGCGAACGTGAAAGTTAGTAGCTGCCGTCAGCTCCCTGTAAAGTGTGCATTTACTTCTATGAAAAGAAGCTGTCCACCACCACAGAAGAAGAAGAACGCAAGCAGCCATACTAGAATGAAATAATTAAAATACATTGTGGTTTCAAATGCACTGAAAACTAATAGAATACTCTAACATCTTTACGTGAAACATTCAAACAAGGAACAATGTTAGGATAGAATCGATACTAAAAATAGAAATGGGAATTTCACAAGAAATGGTCGATTTAACACTTGCTACTTACGCAGGTCAAGCGTAAGCAGCGTAGGTCATAGGCCTACTTATAATAGTGGTGAAAATAAAACCGACATTGTAATCATCATAATAATATTATAAAAGCTCTTGCTAGTTTAAAAAAACAAAACAAAGTTGACCAGCTAAGCGAGAGCTGGTATTTTAGTTGACGTATCTGTAAATAATGAATTATTTAGGCCACAGTACCCGCATTGTTTTAAATAATGAATTATTTAGACGATGTTGTTGTAAATAATCATTATTTAGTAAACAATCATTCCTTTGGTAGATATGTTGCATTATTTAGCATATAATGAATTGTTTAGTGGATGTTTTTGAAGAAAATAAATTATTTATAAACAATCAATTATTTGCAGACAAAAATCATTATTTAGTAAATAAGTCTTATTTGTAGCATACGATACTTTATTTAATTGTCAAAAGTAGCAAACTCTTTTAAGGAGTATATTTTTTTATAATATTTGCAAATAATGCATTATATGCTTAAATAATGCATTATTTAGCTAAATAATGCTTTATTTAGCTAAATAATGCATTATTTAGGATATTGAAAAATAAATGACTTTCTTTACACGTAGAATGCCATACTAATGGTGGTCTTCGGCTGCTGTCTGATAGCCTGTGGGCGAAACGTCAACCTTCCCCAGAGTGGTGATGACAACTGAAGGAAGGAAGGAAGGAAGAAAGAAAAAGGAAGGGAGGGAGGGAGGGAGAGGGCAGGAAGGAAGAATGGAAGAAAGGCAAGGACTAATGGTGGTCTTCGGCTGCTGTCTGATGGCCTGTGGGCGAAACGCCAAACTTCCCCAGAGTGGTGATGGCAACTGAAGGATGCAAAAAGGAAGGAAGGAAGGGAGGGAGGGAGGGGAAAAGGAAGGGAGGGAGGGAGGAAGGAAGGAAGAATAGAAGAAAGGTAAGGACTGATGGTAGTCTTCGGCTGCTGCCTGTTGGCCTACTGTGGGCGAAACGTCAAACTTCCCCAGAGTGGTGATGACATCTGAAGGAAGGAAGGAAGGAAGGAAGGGAGGGAGGGAAGGGAAGGAAGGGAGGGAGGAAGGAAGGAAGGAAGAATGGAAGAAAGGTAAGGACTGATGGTGGTCTTCGGCTGCTGTCTGATGGCCTGCTGTGGGCGAAACGTCAAACTTCCCCAGAGTGGTGATGACATCTGAAGGAAGGAAGGAAGGAAGGAAGGAACAAGGGAGGGGGCAATAAGGGTACGGGTAGGGTATGGGGGTCTCTGGATTCTCTGTCGTTCGATAACTCCTGGGGATGCCGGGGGGGGGGGGGGGGGGGGGGGGGGTTTTGTAAAAATAGTTCCCCCTTTAAATGATTTTTTATTGACTTGCAAAACATATACACCAAATAAAATGAACATGAATGACAGCAGCAACAAGCTTAAAGCTTATAGTGTGCCTACTCAAAATAAGTCACAAATATGGCGGCTGGCAATCACAGACTGAAAAATCAAATCAAAATACATTTTCTCCATTGAGCTCCTCAAAAATCGGAAGAAAAATAAACAAAGGTTAATTTTGAACATTAGAAGCATAACAAAGAAACCAAATAGAAAAAAATTCTTCTTCTGCTGGCCGACAGTGGGCGAATTTAAACTTAAGATAAAATACAACTGATAAAGATAAGGAAATAGGAATAAGAAATAAGTAAAGGGGAATAGGAAAGGAGGGAAGAAAGAAAGAAAGAAAGAAGGACAATGTGACAAAACATCTATTTTTTTTAGTTTCCACAATGCTTTGGACGGTTTCGAAAAATCAGTCTCTGGCAGTTTAGTTGGGACTTTAATGTTCGTCTGGCTGTACCCTCACCCTAAAAAAATACATAATTAAATAAATAATCGCATGTCCCCTGGGTACTGACGCCTAGAACCCCTCATAGGGCAAATGCGTATAAATTTGAACCCTCTATGTGGAAAGAATAGAAAAGGACGGACAATAAGAGAAAACCCCTCCAAATGAACAACATGCATATAAACAAAAACAAGAGCAAAGATGGAACTCACTAGTATATTAATACTATGCATTTATATAACAGTACATGAGTCAATAACGTACTCTGCTTACAAATTTAGTTACTATTAAAATAAAAGTAGTTCTGGGTGACTTCTGGAAGTTCTGTGCTTGTAACTTCCTCTAATCTGCCACTCTATTTGACTCTGCCTTTTCCCTTTGCTTTCTATCATCTACTATCTTTCTGACTTGAACTGCCTTAAACTTTGTGGGGGCCTGCCCATGCCCAGGTCATGACTCTTCTTTGAGTTCCTAATTGAATCGGAATATGTCGGCTGTACGGTGCGGGGAGATTGTTTTAAACTGAAAACCTATTAAATACGGATTATGTCGGAGTATGGCCATATGGCCTGTGAAAACAGAAAAGTGGTAAATGTTATGATGGTTAGCTTTTGTCTGCTGGCCTACTGTGGGCGATACGTCAAACTTCCCCAGATAAGAGTGGCGATGACAACTGAAAGAAGGAAGGAAGGAAGGAAGGGGAGAGAGGAATAAAGGGAGAGGAGGGGGGTCGGCAGTTCTTGTGACGCTGTCCCCGCACAATCAATATATATCCAAATTTCTGTAAATTGTGTTTTCTGAATAATTCCAACCCTTTTGAAGAGATTTTTTTCAAAGCATATCATTGTTTGTAAATATTTCTACATGAATTTAAAGCATCATTCAGTAGGAAACCTTAACATTCATTTCATTACAGAAAAAGAAATACATTGAACAATACAAAGTGTCCATTTGAAGGATTCATAAGGAACAGACATTAATTATTTTGTGACGCTAATTGTGCATCAATTATACTATGATATTCATCAAACAGTTAAAATCAAAAGAAAAATCCAAAACAAAAGCGCTAGCTCTTTGACAATGTTACAACCTCACATTTTCATGATTGAATACATGTGTGGATATTTCAGAGTTCGTGTTTCCTGCCAGAACTTTCCTCATATTCATTTTATGTTCATTCACCAAAAATGACAAAGGAGAATCTCCAAAAAAAGAGCCATTTCATAAATGTTGCATTATAACTTCTCACAAATTGTGAAAGTACTCATATTGTTATGGACGGCACCAAGCCCAAATCGGATCGCACAGGGACTCATAGCACGACCACAACAAAATGAATCTCAGACCTGCAGCAGGTTATCATTAAAATAAATAGGCCTAGTGTCTATTATGCTTGGCTTTTAGTAAATGTCCATCTGGGAGAATCAACCAATAACAAAACTGGAGAGAAGAGAGCAGGAACTCATTCATTCAGCATCCATGACCAAAAGGGGTCTTACCAACATCATGCTTGCACGTGGTTTACTGAAGCATTTTCCCGAGAAGAATACATTCTCTCTGATTATCACATATGATATTAAAACCAAAAAAAACACTGCCATGAAGAGGCTGAGACAGTTATTGCTCACCAAATCTTTGTTTCAAGTATTTCTCTTGAGCTGACTGTGGCCAAAATGTCCCATTTTATGTCTCTGTCAGTCTAGGGCCTGAAACATGTCTCAGTACCAAGGTAACAGGGTGAAATGATATGCATAAGTAAAACTACCACATTTTTGTCAGGCGCCCAGGTGAACAGATGTTCCAAGCGTTTTCTAACACTTATGAGCAATGAAGGTTTCAGCCGCTTCATGGGAGTAGTTTCCTTCAAAGTTGCACAATTTGGTTTTAAGAGAACTACGAAAGTGCTTCAGTAGTTGATAAGCACGTATGATGCTAGTAAGATGCCTTTTACCCACGGGTGGTGACATCATGTTCTTAAGAGACACAACAAGTTTCCTCTGGGGATGATTATGATGATAATATGTAACTGTTGGTGTGGTAACTGGCTTCTCTCGAGTTTCATTCTTAAGCAATTCGTCCAGAGATAGGATAACGTGACCTTTAATGCAAACCAGAATCACATCATAGTCTACTCATTTTGATGAAAGCCTGGTGCAGATCGGAGATTGTCCTCACTGACTGTGTTTACTTCATACACAGAAGCCATGGCATCAAATTTAGAGTCTATGCAAACTACTGCAGGCATGGTATGAGACCTAATATCATGCGAACGGGACTTTAAAGTGTTTATAATACTCAATCAGGGTATACTAAATAAAAAAGAATCAACTTTTTTTAAACAATTCGTATCAGGAATTTAATATGGTCTCTTGTAAATGGTAGCCGAAGTTTCCTTTTGTCACGAAAGATCATTATCGTGAACCATGAAGAATATTCTGGCTGGAAATATGAACAATGAAACACTCACACGTGCTGTTAAACATACAAAAATACAGCTTAAATGTGTGGGAAAGTAATAGCAGCTAACTAGCTCTTTGGGTTTAAGACTTGACCTGTTTGATGAATGAAAACGAGTGTAAAGTTGATGCAGTAGCTGTGTTGAACATTACATATTGAGCAGTGCCTGTTCCTTGACAATCCTTCGGGCTGACCTTTTGTACAGCTAAAAGTTGTGTGTTATCATATCATATCATATTATACATGGCAGTTTAGGCTTAGAAATAGCCTTTAGCCTATTGTAACATTTTGTGACATTTGTTCACAGAAGGTCCTTTAATTCAGATAGAAATATTTACAACCAAATGTTAGAGCTTAAAGATTAGGCGCTATAAAAGTTGTCTTGATAATGATAATATGTGTGTGTGTGTGTGTGTGTGTGTGTGTGTGTGTGTGTGTGTGTGTGTGTGTGTGTGTGTGTGTGTGTGTGTGTGTGTGTGTGTGTGTGTGTGTGCATGTGCGTATGCTTATGTGCTTGTGTCAGTGAGATTATAGGCATATGTGAATGTGTGTGTGTAAACGTAGAATTGCATTTGAATAAAATCAATGTGCTTTGAATTCCGTCCCAAATCCTTCTATTTTAATGCCGTCTGAAAACTTTATTTTATTTCTTTTCCAATTTCTTTATTTCAATTTCGTACCAATTCATTTTTATCCCCCTCTGAAATCCTTCTATTTTGATTCCTCCCCAATTCGTTCTATTTTAATTCTTTTTCAAATTCATTCTATTTAATTCCGTCCCAATTCATTATATTTTAATTCCGTCCTAATTCATTATATTTTAATTCTGTACCAATTAATTCTATAGTTCATTCCGTCCCAAATCAATTTATTGTCATTCCGTCCGAAATAATGGTGTTTTATTTCTGTTCCAGTTCCTTTTATTTTAATGTTCGTCCCAATTCAATTTCAAACCCCGTCCCAAATCCTATTTTCATCCTATTTATAACTCCGTCCCAAATCCTTTGTGTGTGTGTGTGTGTGTGTGTGTGTGTGTGTGTGTGTGTGTGTGTGTGTGTGTGTGTGTGTGTGTGTGTGTGTGTGTGTGTGTGTGTGTGTGTGTGTGTGTGTGTGTGTGTGTGTGTGTGTGTGTGTGTGTGTGTGTGTGTGTGTGTGTGTGTGTGTGTGTGTGTGTGTGTGTGTGTGTGTATGTGTGTGTGTGTGTGTGTGTGTGTGTGTGTGTGTGTGTGTGTGTGTGCGTGCGCGCGCGCGCGTGCGCACGTGTGCGTGCGTGCGTGCGTGCGTGTGTCCCAATTCATTCTGTTTTGATTATGTCTCAATTCCTTTCATTTTTAATTTTGTTCCAAATCTTTCCTCGTTTCGTTCCAATCCCTTCGCCTTTTCCATTCCATTTTCTTCATAGTTTTTTTTTCCTTTCTGTTTGTGTCTCAATTTGTCTTTCGCCCTCCCCCCCCTGTCTTCTCTCCCCTCTCTCTCTCTCTCTCTCTCTCTCTCTCTCTCTCTCTCTCTCTCTCTCTCTCTCTCTCTCTCTCTCTCACTCTCCTGTCTCTCTTATCTCGCTATCTCTCTTTCACTTCAATGCTGAATGAAAACATTTATTTATGTACTTTTACAATATCACGTTTCCGTCCTCTGAATCTCAGGTTTTTGTTGTTGTTGTTGTCTGTTTGTTGCTTGCTGAAATCTTATTATTGCTTTGTCCCTTAAATACAACAAACAACCTTGGAAGTAAAAACAACAACAACAACATCCAAACTACCAACAACAACAACAACAACAACAACTACAATGTTACTTGCTGAAATCTTATCATTGTTTTGTCCCTTAAATACAACAAACAACCTTGGAAGTAAAAACAACAACAATCAAACTATCAACAACAACAACAACTACAATGTTACTTGCTGAAATCTTATTATTGCTTTGTCACGCGGCACATTCCCTCTTATGCTAGGAAGATTTCTTATCAGCTATAAGAGGGGGAAACACGTGAAAACCGTGATTTTGACACGTGACGTGATGGGTCTTTAAATACAACAAACAACCTTGGAAGTAAAAAACACACAACAACAACAACCAAACAATTAACAACAACAACAACAACAACAACAACAACAACAACAACAACAACCACAACCACAACAACAACAACAACAATGCCTTTCACTTGTTGAAATCTACAACTCACTCGTTTGATTTTCACAATCTAAAAACAATATAAATAATAATGACCCACAGATGCATTTTGTTAGCACAACACGTTTACACGTGTGTGTGTGTGTGTGTGTGTGTGTGTGTGTGTGTGTGTGTGTGTGTGTGTGTGTGTGTGTGTGTGTGTGTGTGTGTGTGTGTGTGTGTGTGTGTGTGTGTGTGTGTGTGTGTGTGTGTGTGTGCTTAGTAGATTATTAAAGATCGTACTGCTTTTTATTTAAATATATAATTCACTCATTTGAGTTTGGCCTTTAAAAAGATCCTGGTGCATTTTATTATTATTTTTATTAATCTACATTTTCTATTGTTTTGTTTCGTGTTTTCTTTTCATATGTTGATTCATTTTGGTTTTTACTTACAAATCTCCCCCGTTGGGATACATGGGTGTGGGAGGGTGGGGGGTTCTGTCGTGCAAATAGTTCCCCCACCTTCTGGAAGTTCTCTGCTTGTAACTTCCTCTAAGCTACCACTCTCTTTGACTCTGCCTTTTCCTTTGCTTACTGTCATCTACTATCTTTCTGCCTGTCTGGTCCATTCTCCTGCCTTTTTTTTTCTAGAAACTCTTACACATTTTTTCTCTTCAAAGACGGACGTGCTGGGCCTAACTATTTCTTACTTAGGCAGATAACGGCAGCATGACGCATCTGCGCTCATATGACTGGAGACTGTCTGACCACTCTCTTTGACTCTGCCTTTTCCCTTTGCTTACTATCATCTGCTATTATCTTTCTGCCTAACTGGTCCATAGTCCTGCTTTTTGCCTTTTCCCTTTGCTTGCCTAACAATTTCTTTATCTCCATTATGTTGTGCTATTACAGGAGACTTTCTGCGTCATAGACAAAGAAGCAGCCTTGTTTTTCGCTTTAGTACTCAATAATTTTTTCTTTTCTTTTTCCATTTGTTAAAGTTCATGTTGCTTTTCACCAAAATTAAGTGGACTCGATTGCTGTTTTGAACAAACCAAATTGATGTTTGCTTTTTTTGTGACAAATTAGTATTTAGGCTTTTTTTCCATTTTCACTACTTGTTTAAAATAATTTGCTTAGATTTTTAGGAAAATGTAAATGTTTTATATGCATTGTTATTTACTTTAGAATGCCTTTATTATTTAGCTGAAATGCATTCTTTTACTACTGTGCTTTGTTTTATTATTTTACTATATATTGTTTGTGTGACACAAAATCGTTATGGAGATTAAAGAATTATGTACAATCATAGTGTGTGTGTGTGTGTGTGTGTGTGTGTGTGTGTGTGTGTGTGTGTGTGTGTGTGTGTGTGTGTGTGTGTGTGTGTGTGTGTGTGTGTGTGTGTGTGTGTGTGTGTGTGTGTGTGTGTGTGTGTGTGTGTGATTAGGCCTTCATGAGTCTCTCCACGTGGCGATACCGGGATGTCGCGGGTCTTTGGTACAAATAGTTCTTCCCACCTTCTGGAAGTCAGACTCTCTCAGTGCGTGCGCGCTGGTTCCCAAGTGTACGGGTGGCAGACTACACTTGCAGTTATGCTGGGTGGCAGACAGCAGAAAGGGCGACACAGTCATCTTCCCTCACCATGGGAGTTGATGGACTTGTATGCGGACAGGACGACGTGCGACGGCTTGGATCATCTCTGCAGTGTTGGCCTCTGAGTCAACAAGACCGCCGATGCCCAGTAGGCGCCAGTTGCAAGTTGTCCAAGGATGGTTTAAGTGGGCCCAGCGACCCACTTGCCTACTGGGAGGGAAACATCCACCTGCGGAGACGACTCGACCTGACTGCTCGTCTCCTGCCCGTGTGCGACAACATCAACTCCCTGGGTACGGAGCAGGTCGCCCGGTGGTCCTGAAGACAGCCTTTGGTAAAGAGGTTAGCAGCCAGCAGCCTTGGAAAGAAAAGTGGGAACTGAGATCGACAACACATTGTATATGTCTCACAATGCTTTAACATCTCTGCCCCGCCTCGACGATGCTGATCCCACCCTTAGCATCAAGAAAGAAGCCCAGACTTGGACACCCGTCCAGAAGACAAGTACCAGCCCCTACGACGCCTTGCCACGTCCAGAACCACTGTCTCATCGTCGTCGCATCGTCTTCATCCCCGGGTGGACATCACCGTCTTCAGGAACACTCTATAAGAGGCTACGCCTAATTAGACGTTAAACCAACCTTATCATCATTATTCTGGAAATTCTGTGTTAGAACTCCCTCTAATCTATCACTCTCTTTGACTCTGCCTTTTCCCTTTACGTGCAGTCATCTACTGTCTTTCTGCCTTACTACTGGTCCATTCTCCGGCCATTTTGTTTTTTCATTCGATAAATTCTTACAAAGATTTTCTCCAGCCGAAGACGGACATGCTGGGCCTTACTTATTTCTTAGCTAAGCGCATAACGGCAGCATTGACGCACCTGCGCTTATAATGGACAAGGAAAACTGTCTGAGCGATCGACTGATGACGAGGAAGAAGAATCCATTCCACGATTCGGGCTTTCACTCGCTCTTAAAAAGGTACGGCACAGCTTCAGTTTTTTGTGGAAGTCTATCACTCTCAATCTAAGGGGGGGGGGGGGGGGGGGGGGGGTTTTGGGGGGGGGGGGGGGGGGGGCTCTGGGGCAGTTGAGGATGCCCCGTGCCTACATACGGGGAGCTGAACGACCCCGACCCCTTCACGTGTCTCTCCCCGTGGGGATACCTGGGAGGAGTGGGGTCTTTCATAAAAATAGTTCCCCCACCTTCTGGATGTTCTGTGCTTGTAACTTCCTCTAATGTGCCATTCTCTTTGACTCTGCCTTTTTCTTTTTCCTTTGCTTTCTATCATCTATTATCTTTCTGACTTATTGGCCCATTCTCCTGCCTTTTTTTCCCCCCCCAAAATAAAAAATCCAAATAGCTTTTCTCCTTTGAGCTCCTCCGAAATCGGAACGTGTCGGCTGTGCGCAGCGGGGAGACCAGCGAAAACTGAAAACCGGACACATACGTACCTTACCCATTATGGCCATACGGCCTGGGAACACAGAAGAAGAAGAAGAAGAAGAAGAAGAAGAAGAAGAAGAAGAAGAAGAAGAAGAAGAAGAAGAAGAAGAAGAAGAAGAAGAAGAAGAGGCTCTTAGTGTCGCAGCCAAGCAGATTGATCAGTTGGCCTTTGGGGACCTTCCCCCCAAACGTCAGCTGTCCTCAAATCCCTTTGGTCCAAAGAGTGGGGATGTACCCTGGGGACAGGGCATGCCCACTTTTAAAAAACAACAACACACACAAATCAACCAACGACAAAAACTAATGCTTTGAAAAGAGGAACCATTATTTCTTTGGATTTAAACTGAAGGAAATGTGATATCATACCAGAAATTATATTAGCTTTTTTGACAGTAGTAGTAATATGCTCCTCAAAATTTAGATTAATATCCACAAAGACCCCCAGATCTTTCTCGACCTCACTAGGTTCAAGATCACAATCATCAATTTTATAATTATAGCTAGGATTATTTTTACCTACGTGAAGTATTTTGTATTTTTTACTTGATTAAACTTTATTTGCCAATCCTTCGTCCACTCAACTAGTTTATCTACTGACTCCTGTAGTTTAATCCTGCTCCCATCATCTAATACACTGTTATATGCTTTAGTATCATCAGCAAAAATCTTTATCAAGCAATGTACAATGTCAGGCATATCATTTATAAAATAAATAAAAAGAGTAGGTCCCAGGACGCTACCCTGAGGAACACCACTACTAACATGTGTACTGTCTGATTTCTCACCTTTAATGTTAACATATTGAATTCTGTCTGCTAAAAAGTCATCTATCCATTTAAGTAGATTGTCTTGAATGCCATAACCTTGTAATTTATGTAATAGTCTTCTATGTGGCACTTTGTCAAAAGCTTTTTGCAAATCTAAATAAACTGCATCAACTGGTGCATCATTGTTAATCATAATCATCCAATCATTTATTGTACTCAACAGTTGTGTTGTGCATGATCTTCCTGAAGAGAAACCAAATTGACAATCAGATAATAAGTTATTTTCTATTAAATGTTTATTTAAATTATCTCTGACAATACTCTCACATATCTTATGTATGATTTAGGTTGGATAATTTATCAGAAATATCTTTTTCAGTGAAATTAACTGAGGAAATATTTGGGACCAGCAGACTTGTTGACAACGCCAGACTGAGCCCAGCACCAAGCCGTCAAAGAAGAGGACACACCCGACAACTGTCCACCATCCAGTGCCGAACGGACTACAGAAGATGCTCTTTTTTCCCTCGGACCATCAAAGACTGGAACACGTTGCCAGAGGAGGCGGTGTCTACCGCTACACCCAGCTCGTTCCAGTCTTCTACTGTCTAACCATTGTAAATACCTTCTATAAAATATAAATAAAATTAAAAATTAGCTTATGGGTTCCGGTTCCTGCAGATTCGGCATCATGCCGAGCTTCCGCTGAAAGGGTCTTGGCTGGCTGGGTCACTGTCAATTAGACTTGTTTTGATTTGTTTTTGTTCTGTGTGCGACCTTCGGACCTCGACCAAACAGTATCAAAAAATCAAATTGTTGATTGTGGATACTGAATGGAAGAAGAAGAAGGGTCAGTCTGCGCACCCAATGCACTACACTATTTATAACAATAAAATATTTTATGGTAGGCCCTATGATAATGGTCGAAGTCTGAAGGTTCGGTGGTTGTTTTTCTTTGTTGTTGGTTGTCAAAATTTCTACTTGAGACCTAACTCTTCCTCTTTTCGCCAGCTTTTCCTTTTCGCTCTCTGCCACACAAAGTCCAGAAAGTTTTGCGGAAACGCGAAGCCATGAAGAAATAAACGAAGAAATTGAACGTGGAGTTGACAAACGAGAACATCTCCGCTATCCACACTCCGGCCAAATACAAGTTATGGTATCGTCGACCGGACTTCAGCTCCGGGAAGAACAGGTTACTGAAACGAATCAACGTGACCGGAGTGATGCACGCGATAAAAAAGACGGACACACACACCAACGTCTTCGTCACAGCCACTTCTTTCCCAGAGATCCTAGATGATGTCATTTCTGACCGCCATGTCATTACCTGACGTAATTTGACGACGGTGATGATCGTTGCTGTCGTCACCACCGTGGTTTCAATGACCGGTAAGCTTAAACCTAACACAAAACTGTGAAGATGGTTGATGAATTCTTTATATTGTGCGTAAAACTTTCCATCCACGAACGTTTTAATAACCACACCGGTTACCGGATCGCGAAAGCACCCCACGTGATACCGAAACGCCACAAAGAAACATAAAGTAAAAATCACAACACTGGTTACGAAGATGATCGCTGCCATAGTTCTCGTTCGAAGGAGAGTTTGAAATTTGAGAGGATCAACGACACAGAGACAGCGTTCCGTAGCAACAATGGCCGACAACATGTGGGAAACGTAGCTGGCGCAGAGGAAAACGAGTAAATTATTATTGGCCATGAATATCGCAACAGGACCAAATCTTTCTCTCGCTGTGGTGATAAACTGCACGTAAACTTGCTCACCGTGCGTAAGTGTAGAAATGGTCAGATGAATCTCATCAGCCAAAGACAGAGCAAAGAGACAGAGGTTGACACGATCCCGGAGGCCATGTTTGTAAAACACCACCATGTTGATGACGTTGGCAGGTCCACCAATGAGAAACAGCAACACAAGCAGGTTGTTCTTGATTCGGTAAACCACCGTTTCCGTTTCCTCGCTGATGAGGTTGTCCTGGTTGTCCCAAGGTATAAACTCCATCTGACTGAGGATAACGGGGATGCATTCGTGATCTCCCACCAATGAGACATTTTGTTCAACGATAATTGAGTTTGTCAAGGATAAATTAGTTTGTGGGTTTGCAGTTTCTGTCATAATGCTGGACTTCTGTAAATGAGAAGAACAGGTCAGATCAGGTCAGGTCTGGTCAGGCTAGGTAGGACATCCAGGCCTCGCGCACAGCCTCTCAAGTGACCTTTCTCTTGTTGGTTGCTTCTTTTTGTTTTCTTTGTGTATGCGGTTGGCACAGCTGTGGGGTAAGAAGCGATTCTTAGCAGAGTAATGAGAGACATGTGCCTATGGTCCGATCATCGATCTGTCATCATATCACATCATTTATTATATGAAAATAATTCAATGATATTACTACCCCTTTTGAAAAAAAGTTACTTCTCAGTTATTTTCTTTCTATAGACGAGATGCAGAAATTTAAGGGGGTGAGGGGATTTAATCTAGGCTTAGGCCTACATGTTAACTGAAGTAGGCCTTTTGAGCTTCGCTATGACGTTGGGGTCAAAGGTACACTTCCGCGCAGTTCGTTTTGGGTCAGATTAAGGAACAAACCCACTGTTGGCGATCGATTGATTCGTTGTTTATTTGGACGAAAAAGAAAAGAGCACGAATTGGCTTTGCTCGTTTCGGCCGAGCACCCGTTCGCATGAAAGAGATTCGGCCAGCCAAGGTACGTTGGGATTTTGAAACATTCGCTTGTTTCGTGCACTTAGTTGGTCCAGAAAGCCTCTGAGACATTGTAAACTTTGCAGAAATAGTTATTTTATCTGTCCTGAAATTTTCAGGCGAATAAAAATTGGATTTTGAGAGAAAATGCTTTTTTTTAGCGAACATATTGCACATGAGCGTTTTACCCTGTAGGTGAAAATACACCCACCCCAGGTCAGGGAAAAAATCCCATGGGCTTTTTCTTCTTTTCAATCCAGTTATTCATTATGTCTTGGAAGAAGGTAAGCCTCAATTGCCATCAATTTCAAAGAATGACCCAATTCAAATGTCTGATAGATCAGACACAACCCTGGCTTGTTTGATTTGATTGCTATCTTCATTCTCATAGGATAAAGCTTTATCGCCAGATTTCCCTGTTGATATCCATTATTAGATCGTACCGAAGTAAGTTTAAGTCTGCTTCAAAAGATCTCAAGAATGCAAAATAGAATGGGGGTCAAATTTGCTGCCAGTTGACACTTTACATATGGGAAAAAACAAAAAACAGACAAACAAACATAAACGCTTGCGTTCATAAGGGAGAATACAGTCGCCCCCCCCCCCCCCAACCGCACCTCCCTAAAAAAATGTTGCGTAAGGGCAGATTCGAACCTAAGGTTTCCAGCTTAGGCCTACAAGCTATGAACCGACGACTTTACCTCAGTGCCAAAGTTGCATCCCTTTATGATGTAAAAAACAACCCATTTATATCCTTCACAATGATCGATGATGTTAGTTGCAAGTAGAAAAAGCATTGTCTTGGCTAAGATTTTATAATTTTATTTAAAGCTGAACCTATCATACGTTTGATCTTAATGAATAAAGCTTGTGCCTAGGGGCACCTTTGAACATTGCAGAACGCATTCTCTAATCACTTAAAAACATTTGTCAGAATATGTGGCGATAAAAAAGAATGACTACCACCTGAAACTATGCGGAAGGGTAAAAAGCCCATGGGCCTTTTTCCCATGGGCCTCTTTCCCCATTACAGGCAGCTCATTCATTTCAGTCTGGGTAGCTGACAGTCAAAGTGTTGCTGAAAAAGAAAAGTATAGTTCAAAAGCCCATAGAATAAGCGTTGTTCAAATATAAAGATATGGAGATATTTTTCTGTTGTCGTTTTTTATTTCACTTTTCCCAAGGACAAAGATCGTCAATAAATATTATTTAAACTCATATTATTGACCACAACATCATGAAACTTCAGTATGAGGTATTTTGAAAGACGTGCAAATGAACATGTTCAAATTTTGACTGAAATTTGCTTTATTTCATGAGTTAATTGGCATGGGCTCCTTACCCACCCATGGGCTTTTTACCCCGGTATGATGAGCTTTTTACCCCGTCTTCCCCTACTGGTGTTTTATTTTACTAAAGTTTGGGTCTTTGTCCAGGATGTTTTTTAAATTGTTAGTATCATACTAACAATTATGTCTATCAGGTGCAAGTTTGGTTTGAACTGGAGTTAGGGAAGTTTCACAGAAAAGGCACCCTGCGCACACAA
>JAGGCT020000323.1:0-5000 GCA_017654935.2 Phymorhynchus buccinoides | reverse complement strand
TGTCTGATCTCCTAGGGACTAAGAAATCAAGTCCTCTGCCATCAAATATCAGTCCTGACAAACTGCCAGAAGCCTTTTCCTCCTTCTCCACCAAGAGTATCGATCTACGATCAAACATCGACTCCATGCCGTTTCAACCAACTATTCCAGACCCATTGTTCACTGGTGTCACCATTCTCTCTTTCAAGCCGGTGTCTGAGACCGAAGTTCTTTCTACTCTGAAAGAAATGCATTTTAAATCCTGTGATCTTGACCCCATCCCAGCCTCTCTTTTCTCACAAATCTATCAACACATTCCGCCATCAATCACCAACATCATCAATTCTTCTTTAGTTTCAGGTGTGTTTCCTTCTGCTTTCAAAACCGCTCTTGTAAGGCCCCTTCTCAAGAAGAACAATCTGGATCCCAATAATCTGAAAAAACTACAGACCTGTATCTAACCTCCTTTTCTCTACAAACTCCTAGCGAAGACTGTTCTGAAACAACTTAACGATCATCTATCCTCAAACAATCTTCATCATCCTTATCAGTCTGCCTATAGAACCAACCACAGTACTGAAACAGCCCTTGTTCAAATCGTCAATGACCTCCTACTTGCTTCTGATGCTGGTCAAATCTCTCTTTTGACATTTCTTGATCTCTCTGCTGCCTTTGATACCATAGACCACTCGTTTTCAATCAGTTATGGTCAATGGTCGTCAGTCCGAACAGGTTAGGCTTTCTTGTTGAGTCCCCCAGGGGTCTGTGCTTGGTCCTGTCTTGTTTGCTTTGTATACGTCACCTCTTGCCAATGTCATCGACCAGCACAACATGAAACATCACTTCTATGCAGATGACTCACAACTCCCAAACAGTACAACCCCTGAAGATCTAGATTCCATTCTTACAGAAAGTAACAACTGCTATTGATATTCAAAACTGCATGGTTAAAAATAAACTTCAATTAAATGGTGAAAAAACCGACGCAATGCTTGTAGGGACAAAAACCAAACTAGCCTCTGTTTCCATAGAGTCAATCCAACTGGGTAGCAATATCATTCCCCTCTCAGACTCAGTCAAAAGCTTAGGTGTCACTTTGGACAATACTCTTTCCATGCAGAGTTTCCTGACTCAGACCTGTCAGTCCTGCTACTATCAAATTCGTCGCATTGGCTATATTCGTAAATACCTCTCAGATGAAGCCACAGCAAAGCTTGTTACTTCCCTCATCCTATCTCGTATTGACTACTGTAATGCTCTCCTTTCTGGCCTATCAGTCTCTTCTCTATCTTGTCTCCAGCGTATTCAAAACACAGCTGCTCGTCTTGTCCTTAGGAAGAAAAAGTTCGATCATGTTAGCCCTCTTCTGCGTTCTTTGCACTGGCTTCCTGTCGCAGACAGAATTGAGTATAAATTAAACACACTTTGCTATAAATCTATTCATAAAGCTGCTCCATCTTACCTCTGTGACAATATTTCCATCTATACGCCAGCTCGCACTTTACGTTCAGTTTCTGACCCTCTTTCTCTCCAGATCCCTAGGTATAAGCTTTCAACTGTTGGTCGGCGCTCTTTTGGTGTCTCAGGACCGACCTCCTGGAACAAACTTCCTCTCTCCCTCCGTCAGCGACCGACACTCTCTGCTTTCAAAGCTAACCTCAAAACCCACCTGTTCCCTCGTCATTAAAGCTCCGCTCTCTTTCTCTTCTCTCTCTTGCCATTAGGTCTGTTTCTGCTATGTTCCATTTATGTCATCCGTGTGTGTTCGCTTTGTATTGCGTTTTTGTTTGAATGCGCTATGAATGCTAACGTGTGTGCGCGCTTTGATTTGATTTATATCAAGATTCAGCGCCGTATAAATACTGTATGTTGTTGTTGTTTTTGTTGTTGTTGTGTGTGTGTGTGTGTGTGTGTGTGTGTGTGTGTGTGTGTGTGTGTGTGTGTGTGTGTGTGTGTGTGTGTGTGTGTGTGTGTGTGTGTGTGTGTGTGTGTGTGTGTGTGTGTGTGTGTGTGTGTGTGTGTGTGTGTGTGTGTGTGTGTGTGTGTGTGTGTGTGTGTGTGTGTGTGTGTGTGTGTGTGTGTGTGTGTGTGTGTGTGTGTGTGTGTGTGTGTGTGTGTGTGTGTGTGTGTGTGTGTGTGTGTGTGTGTGTGTGTGTGTGTGTGTGTGTGTGTGTGTGTGTGTTCATGTGTGTGTGTGTGTGTGTGTGTTCGTGTGTGTGGCACACAGGTACACATAATTTCATATTTACACGCACATGCGCATACACACACAAATATACAAAGACAGCATCTTCTTTTTGTTTAGTGTCTTTATCATCAGCATCAGCATCGTCGTCGTCGTCATTTACTAATACTATTATTCTCCTTGAGCTGTGATGGGATTCCTAGGACTGTTGATTTTCCCGTGGGAAGAATCAAGCAAAGATAGAAGAGATATGGTGGTCTTGGTTACTTCATTTTTTTCTTATTTTGTCTTCATCTTTATTTCTTTTTCCTCTTTACTAAGTGTAGCCAAGTATCTAGAGCTCTCTCTCTCTCTCTCTCTCTCTCTCTCTCTCTCTCTCTCTCTCTCTCTCTCTCTCTCTCTCTCTCTCTCTCTCTCTCTCTCTCTCTCTCTCTCTCTCTTCCAATTTGCTGCCAGGCTTTGCTCGGGCCATAGCAAGACTGACAGCAAATTTGAGGCGATTCGGTTAAGAAACGGCGGAGTTATTCGTGAAAAGGTGAAGCGGCGTATAGCGCGCGCGTTTCTGCACCGATTCGCTTCCGGTTTGGCACACCGTTATTCATCCCCGGTATCTACCTCAATCGGTATTAAATGCCGGAGATACGGGCGCCAAGAGTCCGGCGGATACGCGTTTTTTGCGAAACCGCGCAAATGACACGGCCGCCCCGGTTGCCGTTGCCATTTAGGGCTCACATTTGAAGCGATTCGGTAAAAAAAAACCTAGGCGGAGTTATAAGGCCCGTTTTGTGCTTCAGACAGACAGACAGACAGACAGACAGACACACACACACACACACACACACACACACACACACCCACACACACACACACACACACACACACACACACACACACACACACACACACACACACACACACACACACACAGCACTTGGTTTTTACTATTATGATGATAATGTATCCAATGTATGTGTGTATAAGTGTGTATTTTGTCTTATTTTGTCTTCATCTTTATTTGTTTTTCCTCTTTACTAAGTGTACCAAGTATCTAGAGTGTCTTCTCTTCTCTCTCTCTCTCTCTCTTCTCTTCTCTCCTCTCTCATCTCTACTTCTCTCTCTCTCTCTCTCTCTCTCTCGTTCTCTCTCTCTCTCTCTCTCTCGTTTCCGCGTGTTCTTGTATGCTGGTATGTTGTTATTTATCTATTCACTTTATTATTATTACTTTTTTTTTTGGCCCAACCCCCCAAACCCATTTGACACGGGCACATGGCCTAGATCAAATAAACCAACCATTTCTTCTTCTCTCTCTCTCTCTTTCTTCCCTTCTCTCTCTCTTCTCCCCCCCCCCCCCCCCTCCCCAGCTGTGGTGGGATTCATAGGACTGCTGATTTCCTCAGGCAAAGTGAAGAACCAAATCAAGAGGGTCATGGACAAGATGGTGTTTCTTTTTTGTATTCATCTTTCTTCTTCCTCTTCATGAATACTTATCTCTTTTTGTTTCGTTTTTTCATTCTTTCAGTTATGCAGAGAGATTTTTAGCAATTGCTGATTTTTGCGGTTGAAAAAAACCCAACAAACAAACAAACAAACAAAGATAGAAGAAGGAGGTCTTCTTCTTTCTTCTTCTTTCTTTCCCTTCTCTCTCTCTCTCTCTCTCTCTCTCTCTCTCTCTCTCTCTCTCTCTCTCTCTCTCTCTCTCTCTCTCTCTCTCTCTCCCAGAGTGGTGATGGTGGCTGTTCCTAGGACTGCTGCTGTTCGCTGGGGAAGTGAAGAACCAGGCCAAGCAGGACATCGGCCAGGAGGACAGCACGGGCAAGGGCTTCGGCTTCTCCGTCTCCGGCCAGCTGTTGGTGATCTTCGGCTGCTGCCTGATGGCCTGTGGGAGAAACGTCAAACGTCCCCAGAGTGGTGATGACAGCTGAAGGAAGGAAGGAAGAAAGGAAGGAGGGAGGGAGGGAGGGAGGGGAAAAGGAGGAGAGGAGGAAGGAAGAAGGAAGGAAGAATGGAAGAAAGGTAAGGACTGATGGTGGTCTTCGGCTGCTGCCTGCTGGCCTGTGGGCGAAACGTCAAACTTCCCCAGAGTGGTGATGACAACTGAAGGAAGGAAGAAAGAAAGGGAGGGAGGGAGGGAGGGAGGAAGGAAGGAAGAATGGAAGAAAGGTAAGGACTGATGGTGGTCTTCTGCTGCTGTCTGATGGCCTGTGGGCGAAACGTCAAGCTTCCCCAGAGCGTTGATGACAACTGAAGGAAGGAAGGAAGGAAAGAAGAATGGAAGAAAGGTAAGGACTGATGGTGGTCTTCGGCTGCTGCCTGCTGGCCTACTGTGGGCGAAACGTCAAACTTCCCCAGAGTAGTGATGACAACTGAAGGAAGGACGGAACAAGGGAGGGGGTAATAAGGGTAGGGGTAGGGTATGGGGGTCTCTGGGGTCTCTGTCGTTATATAACTCCTCCCCGAGGGGATGCCTGGGGGGTCTTTTGTAAAAATAGTTCCCCCAGCTTCTGGAAGTTCTGTGCTTGTAATTTCCTCTAATCTGCCACTCTATTTGACTCTGCCATTTCCCTTTGCTTTCTGTCATCTACTATCTTTCTGACTTATTGGCCCATTCTCCTGCCTTTAAAACAAAACAAATCTTCCAAATAATGTTTCTCCTTTGAGCTCCTCCGAAATCGGAATGTGTCGGCTGTGCGCAGCGGGGGAGACCAGTGAAAACTGAAAACCGGACACATACGTACCTTACCCATTATGGCCATATGGCCTGGGAACGCAATAAAAGAAGAAGGATAAATGGTAGTCTTTGTCTGCTGGCCTACTGTGGGCAAAACGTGAAACTTCC
>JAGGCT020003238.1:0-10000 GCA_017654935.2 Phymorhynchus buccinoides | reverse complement strand
AGTTTTCAAGCTTGATTCCTTTTTCTGGTGGTTTTCCAATTTCAAGGTGTTCTTTCTTCTTTCTTCTTGAATCATTTCCTCCGCGACATCTCGGCGGGATTCACCGGAAGAACTCTTCCAGGGGATGGAACTCGCGACAGCGTCTACCCATCACCTCTCCCTAAGTGACATCAGTCAGGGCCTCCAGGTACATCCATGTACCGCCCAGGGGTCAGCCTGTGTACTGCAAAACCATGCGGCGCCCCGATTATACATCATAACAAAATTCATAAATTAATCTTTTAGTACTCACCCATTTATAATCATTACACATGTTCGGTTGCCACAACATAACCACTACACATATTGAAACACCACCACACTATAACCATCACGGTAAAGGTAAAGATGTGCCCCCCCCCCCCCCCCCCCCCCCCCCCCCCCCCCTGCCTTTCTCGGTTAATTCTATTTTTTTCCGTTTGTGCCTTTCTTACCATACATAAAGCTGTATTTTAGGAACATTTTTAGCTAATAAAACCTAACCCTACCCCCCACTATGTACTGCAGTACACCTCGATTTGTCACAGTTGTGGTTCGTTGCGTTTTTCCGTCTTATAGGGTGGGTTTAGGGCTAGGGTTAGGGATAGGGTTAGTATTCCAAAAAGGTTATTAGCTAAAAAATGTTCCTAAAATACAGCTTTATGTATGGTAGGAAAGGCAATAACGGAAAAATAGAATTAACCGAGATAGGTAGGGGGGTGGCACATCTTGACCTTTACCCAGGCTATCCACCAATAGGCCTGTGTGCCCCCCCCCCCGCACACACAAAACAGACTCCAGCCTTCCTTCAAGACAATCATTCAAGGAGTGAATACAAAAACAACCGTGCGAGGCCGAGACACAATTTGTGTGAGTAAAACTCTAAAAAGAACACAGGCTGTTACTACCTTTGCACAGGCAATTCATTGGGCCACATATCTACTCTAACTTGGTGGCACACCACAAAATAATCAAAAACAATTTATGTTAACTATTAGCCTATTTTAGACCAAAAACAATGTGCATAAAATATAATAGTACCACACACCATGACAAACAACAGCTACGTTTAAACTAGTCTCAAGTTCAGTTAATAGGGTCACTTAATCTTTTGTCACTTCTTCTTCTTCTTCTTCTTCTTCTTCTTCAGAAGTCAGATAGTCAGGAACGGAATTCTCTGAAAACACTAGAGCGCTAAGACGCTATGCCACCAGCCGCGCGGCAGCATTTTCGGATCCAATGACCTTGACCTTTGACCTATAACCTTCATTTTCGAACTTGGTCTAGATATCCTTAGTACCTATCCGCAAGCACAATTTGAGTGTCCTAGGTCCCTGCGTTCAAACCTTATCGAGCCAGGTGCTAAGCAGCATTTTTGGCTCCAGTGACCTTGACCTTTGACCTATGACCTTCATTTGTTTTTATTTTGGCCGATATATTCTTAGTACCTATCCGCATGCAAACTTTGAGCATCCTAGGTCCCATTCAAATAGTTATTGTGCCAGGTGTTCGGCAGCATTTTCGGCGCCAATGACATTGACCTTTGACCTATGACCTTCGTTTTTAAACTTGGCCTACATATCTTTAGTACCTATCCGCATGCATAATTTGAGCATCCTAGGTCCCTCCGTTCAAATAGTTATTGTGCCAGGTGTTCTGCAGCACTTTGTGGCTCCAGTGACCTTGACCTATGACCTTCAGTTTTGAACTTGGCCGAGATATTCTTAGTACCTATTCGCATGCAAAATTTGAGCGTCCTACGTCCTTCGTTCAAACGTTATCGTGTTAACATTCGATAGTCAGCCAGGAACAGAATCCACTGAAAACATTAATTACCATCTTCGCTCTCTTCGTTCGCGGCTGGTAAGAACACCAACATTAATAGAATTCGAAATGGTTTCGAAGCTCAAAGCATTCTTTGGCAATCCATGGACAGATTTATATCTCTTATATATAATGAAACTTTGTAAACGTTAGGGTATAACCCAGATAATATCCTTTACATTATTAGATTTTTTTTCTGATACTCGAATTCACGTTACAAGAATTAGGGGAAGACGGGGTAAAAAGCGCATGGGGCGGGTAAGAAGCCCACTCCCAATTATCTCATGAAATGAAGCAAATTTCAGTCTCATTTTGCCCATGAGACGAGCGTTAATGTCTAGCATTCGTCTCATGGGCAAATTTGACTGAAATTTTCTTTATTTCATGAGATAATTGGGGTGGGCTTCTTACCCGCCCATGCGCTTTTTACCCCGTCTTCCCCTAGGTGATTGTTCTGTTTTTCTTTTTTATCATTGCTTCTTACTTGTTGGTGGGCTTTTTTTAAACCCTTACAAACTCCCCTGTTGGGATACCGGGGGGTCTTTTGTACAAATGGTTCCCCCACCTTCTGGAAGTTCTGTGCTTGTACAACTTCCTCTAATCTCTCTCTCCCTTTGATTCTGCCTTTTCCATTTGCTTTCTGTCATCTACTATCTTTTTGCCTTACTGGTCCATTCTCCAGCCCCCCCAACAAATCCTTACAGAGATTTTCTCCATCAGAAGACGGAGATACAGGGCCTAACTATATTTATTTTTTTAATTAAGCGCATAACGGCAGCATGACGCATCTGCGCTCATATGACAGGAGACTGTCTGAGCGATCGAAGAAGAAGAAGAAGAAGAAGAAGAAGAAGAAGCCCTTACAAACGGATGTTTGATTAGATTTTGCGGAAATGTCAAGATGCTAAAATCATTCATTTCGTGATAGCATTACACAAACACTGGCGCGCGCATGCCATTTTTGGTAAAGGAGGAGAGATTACTCAAGTTTTATATTGTGTTTTTTAGAAAGAGGATAGGGTTACTCACCCAATGATTATTTTCATAAAACTGAAAGAATCATACTTTGAGATTGAGGCTCGTTAAGGGGGGTAGACTCTGCCAAATATGGGAGGTCACTAAATTCTTTTAGTCATAAAAATAAATCTATTCCATGGAATTTCCCCCAAATTAGCCTGAAAGTAAAACGCAGCCTAAAAAATCATACAGAAACTTATCGATGGTTGAAAATAGTACATGTCTCAACAAAATAAACATTAAATGAAAACGTGGTGTTACTAAAAATAGCATGTTTCACTTTTGCACTAAAATGCTTAAAGACCCGCCACGGTTACGTCCCTTGGTTTTTTTCTGGGTCGCTGTAACCCGCATTCGAATTTCCCCATATTCAAATTGAGGCTGCTCTTTAAACTGACTTGTGGCTTTCAATTTGGGGTACTTTATATGGGAGTCTGACTTGGTCAAAACAAGATTTCTTTCCACTTATAAGAGGAAAACACCTGAATCCCGTGATTTTGACACGTGCTCGGGTGGATCTTTAAGAAATATATTTTTGATTGCTTTGAGAGTTGATATACACATAGATGAATGCCATGTCTGGATATTGTCGAGGGGAATAAGAGATATGTGAGAAATTTTCATTTTGTTTTTCATTTAACATGTATAATGACGCAAAAATTAGTAATATAAAAAAACATGATAATTATGTCATAAAGTAAAAACTAAACTAGAATACTTGCGTAAACTGACCCAGTCGCGACACACGCTTGCACCCCTAACCTTAACACTAAACCTAATCATAACCCAAACCCTAACCGTAACCCTGATTTCGCCCAAATTAAAACTTCTGCAAGCTTTTGACCTCAAGTATGCATGCACCCACGTTGTTATCTAAAAGAGTTCTTGAGTTATAACGTTCACAGACATATAGACATACAGACAGACAAACAGACTGATAGACAGACAAACGCTGGAAATTTTTATCAAAATATACTGAAAACCACATGTACGACCATTTAACGTCAAAATACGCATTTTCAGCAACCCTAACCCTAATCTTGACCCAGACCCTAACCATTAATCCCATTTTACCCAATTTTGAACTCGTCCAAGTTTTTGGCCCCTAGTACCACACGTAGGCTAAAGTTTCATGCTGAAGCGTTCTCGAATTATCGCTGTCGCAGACAAACAGACATACAGACAGATAGATAGACAAACAAATCCTGGAGTTTTTCATCCAAATACACTGAAAATAGTATATGAGGCCATTTTACACTATACCAGTCTATGCTTCGCGACTGTTAAAAAGAGACAGACACACACATATACACATAGACATATATATTGCATGCATACAGTGAGAGACAGACCAAAAATACACTGCTGGAGACCAACACCAACTGGACAGATACATAGAGGGATAAATGAAAGAAACAGAGAAAGATAGACAGAGTTTTATAGAAATAGACAGACAAAAAATAGAGAGAGGAACTCAGAGAGAGAGAGAGAGAGAGAGACAGACAGGGAGACGCACAGATACAGAGAGAGAGAGACAGACAGACAGACAGACAGGGAGACGCACAGATACAGAGAGAGAGAGAGACAGACAGAAACAGGGAGAGAGGCGGGCCAAACGCGGCGTCAATCCATTTTCCCAACTCCTTCGGAGTGGAGGAAAGCGTCATAGTTTGAGAGACAGGTGAAAGTGACTGCGCAATTAAACGGATATATAGTTCGTTGCTTGTGCCACAAACAAAAATACAGACAGAAAAAACTTTTGGGCATAAAATAATAGGTTACTTATAAACATACGTAATACAGACACTACAACAGACACGACGAGTATGCGGTACTTTTTTTGATAATTATAAATATGATAAATAGTTTAAAATGTTTTCCAAAAGATATAAGAAGTCATGAATTGGTGCGGCGATAAAATTCTGGTTCACAGATTAAAATTATTGAAAAGCCAGGGGAAGCTACTCTATGTATGTAATGATTGGAATGCTAAAAATAGACCGCCGGGCTGCAGTTGAAAGACTTGTTTAAAAGTCTTCAGTAAGCAAAGAATCTTCCGAATTTTTTTAAATTACACATTATTTCATCTACTAAACACTAAAGACTGACGTAATCGCGACCTACGCCTGCACTCTCACCCTAAACCCTAACCCTAATCTCAACCCAAACCCTTAACCGCTAACCCGATTTTGCCCAAATTCGAACTTGTCCAAGCTTTTGACCCCTAGTATCCACCTGTAGATTTTCATGTTGATATATCCAAGCGTTCTCGAGTTATCGCTGTCACAGACAGACAGACAAACAAACAGACAAACAGACAAACAAACCTTTGGGTTTTTTTCGTTGAACCACACTAATAACTGTATGTGAGGCCATTTTACACCGAAATATGCATTTTAAGCAAATTTGAACACGGACGGACGGACGGACCAAGTGAAAACAATACCAGTCTCGCTTCGCGACTGGTAACAATTATTTTTTCTAAACGGCTATGACAAGATCCCGATAATCAGGTTGTGCAACTGTGTGCAACATTCGAAGCAAAATATATTTTATAGCATTTCAAATATCTGTTCAAAATGGCAAACACGTTCACCAACTTTTTGACGCAAGAGATTTTGGTGTGCAGTTCCACTTCTTTCTTCTTATTTTTTTATGCAAAACGGCACACAATCCATAATACAAAGAACAACAATTTAGGTTTTTTTTTAAATTCAATATAACATTTATTTGTTTAAATCTTAAAGATGATTTTCGCTCTTTTAGGCTAGGTCTACCCCCCTTAACATGAGGGCGGGGTTTGGGAGGGGGGAGGGGGCTAAGCTACATCGTTGCCCCAATGGCGGTGCTGTGCTGGCGGTGACGCGCTCTCCGGGTGGGTGGGAGCAGCCCGAATTTCGCTGGATGTAAGAAAGCATGTTATTGCTTATTCTATTACCCTCTATAAATAAAATTCATTCAATTCAATTCAATTCTTCTAGTTGGGGATGCGTATCCTGCCCAGCGCTCACCGGTCTTCATTTAGACCATTAAAAGCGCACAGGATGCGTGCTATGTGAATTCGTGTCATCCATCCCACCGGCACACGCGGCCTACTCGTACCGAATAGTGGGATGGGCCTTAACGTGTGCGCAAGATCTTAGCACACGTTAAACCCAGTGGCAACGGAAAAGTTCTCATTTTACCGCCTATCCTTCTCCATCAGTCACACAAAAATCGCATGCAAATTAAAAAATTAAGAAAACCGGTGGCGCGCCTCTGTCTGCGCCGCGCTCTCCAGGTGGGAGCAACCCGAATTTCACAGAGACGCCTCTGTGACTCTTTTTTCTCATCGGCAGCCTATTATTTTTGCTTCCATTGCTGCATCCGGATGAATTAAGGGATAGAGTGTGTGTGTGTGTGTGTGTGTGTGTGTGCGTGTGCGCGTGTGTGTGTGTGTGTGCGTGTGTGTGCGTGTGTGCGTGTATGTGCGTGCGTGCGTGCGTGTGTGTGTGTGTATGTGTGTGTATGACTGTAACAACTATAGAGGTATTACACTTTTGAGTTGTGTAGGAAAATTGTTCACAACAATTTTGAATAATCGTTTAACAAATTTTATTGAGAATAATAACATTCTTTTGGAAAATCAAGCAGGTTTTCGAAGATGTCATTCTACAACGGATCATATGTTTGTTTTAAAAAGTTTAATTGATATTTTCAATTGTCGTAAAAAGCAACTGTTTTGTGTTTTTGTTGATTTTGCAAAAGCGTTTGATTCAGTATGGAGACAGGGGTTATGGCAGAAGCTTATTAAAGAAGGTGTAAATGGAAAAATTCTGCGAGTAATCATAAATATGTATCAGCAAATAAAATCGTCTGTATTTGTAAATGGAAGTCAATCTGAATATTTTAGCAGTTTCAGGGGTGTTCGTCAAGGCGAAAATCTTTCGCCTTTGTTATTTTCTTTGTATTTGAATGATCTTGAACGATACTTAACAGATCGTAATTGTGATTTCTTGAATATTGACATAAATCTTCCTGATTCAGATTTATTAGGTTACATTAGTTTACTTTTACTGTTATATGCTGACGGTATCGTTATTATTGCTAATTCTCTTCATGGTTTACAGCATGCTCTTGATGTATTATCTGAGTATTGTGATGAATGGAAGCTTAATGTTAATGTCGCAAAAACAAAGGTTGTAGTTTTTAATGGACGTAATATTCCTAGAAAAGTTTTAAAGTTTAGAAAGCAGTCCATTGAAATAGTACACACTTTTAAGTATTTAGGTATAATTTTCAGCAGAACGGGGAATTTTTATAAATGTAAGAAGTATTTATATGACCATGCTCAATGTGCAATGTTTTCTTTATTGAAGATGGCACGAAATCAAAATTTGCCTGTAAATATTGTATTGGATTTATATCAATCGATGGTACTACCTGTTCTTCTTTATGGCTGTGAAATGTGGGGTTATAGTGATTTAAAACTAATGGAACGTTTTCAGCTTAAATTTTTGAAACATCTTTTTCATTTAAATCGTTCTACCAAAACAGAACTGGTTTATGGAGAACTGGGAATTTATCCTGTGTCAGTTCAAATAAAAGCACGTATGATCAGATTTTGGGCATCGCTACTTTCTTCACAAATCAACAAATATTCCTCTAGATTGTATCAAGTGTTGTATGATTTATATAGAAATCAGGTTTTTACTTCTGGGTGGTTGATATGTATACGTGATATTTTAATAGAAACTGGATTTGACTGTGTTTGGGATACACAAACGTGTTTGTCTGTTAACAGACTTTGTAGAAATGTTCGTACTTCATTAGAGGAAAATTACAAACGTACTTGGAATGATGCCTTAGAGTCTAGTAATAAATGTTTATTTTATAGAAATTATAAAACCGATTTCTGCCGTGAAAGATATATTGAAATGTTGCCTGATGTTTATACATATCCTCTTATACGGTTTCGGTGTGGTAATCATAAACTCATGATAGAAATTGGTAGAAGACTTGGAATACCCCATGAAGAACGATTATGTAGAGACTGCAATCAGAATGACCTTGGTGACGAGTTTCATTTTGTAATGAAATGTCCCAAATACAATGATATCAGATGTCAGTTTATTTCCAGAAAATTTACATGTGTAAAGTCCGTCTTTAACTACTGTCGATTGCTCTCTGGTGGTAAAAAGGTGTTATTAAATTTAGCTAAATTTTTAAGGTTTAGTAAAGTTGTGTGACATTTTGGTGTGTTAATTACATTAGAGTTAACTTTTGTAACCGTTTTCAATTGTTGCATTAATTTTGTATTTGCTTGATTTGCTTCAAGTCCTCCATGCCCCAAAAGGGGTCAAAGGATTAAACAATCTTTGAATCTTTGAATCTTTGTGTGCGTGTGTGTGTTTTTTAAAATAAAAACAATCATTATGTGTGTGTGTGTGTGTGTGTGTGTGTGTGTGTGTGTGTGTGTGTGTGTGTGTGTGTGTGTGTGTGTGTGTGTGTGTGTGTGTGTGTGTGTGTGTGTGCGTGCGTGCGCGTGTGTTATGTCCTTATATGTACGTATGCACAGACATTTCATCTATTGCGCATGTGAATTCTGCTTTGTGTTTTGTATGCATTGTAAATATATATATATATATATATATATATATATATATATATATATATATATATATATATATATATATATATATTCTAAAAAATAAAACAAGTTTAATAACGAATTACTTTCTTACCGGTGTGCACGAACATCACACACAGCACACAAAACGCAGCAACAGATGCAGTGGTGGCCATGATGAATGAATCAGTCAAATTGTTTACCCGGGGTAGATAGACATGTGGCACTGGCTACCCGTTTAATAATGACAAAATCCAATGGATGGTGAATGCTATAACTAATTTGAGTAGTCAAACGAACCATTGCAAATCCTATAAAGGAAAAAATTTCGTGCTCGACTTATGTATGATCAATGTAAGCAGGCATTAGTTCTTTATGTTTGACGCTTCTTCACATAATATAATTGCTCCAATCAAACTTTGCATAATCACGCCCAACTATGGCGTTACAAGTGTGTCAAACAACTTGAACAACCAACAACAAAATCTTGAAATTGAAAATATTGATTTCATTATAAAAAAATTGTTTTAAGGAATCCGTTATTATAGCCTAATGAGACTCGGGTCTTTTTTGGACTGTTAGGGTAGATTGTAAGCGTGCTTGCGCGCGTGCGTGCGAGCATGTTCGTTCTTTAATTTAATGTCTATCCACCTGACAGTGATCTTAGACAAATGTTTCCCTTATAGGATTCATGCGCGCATGTCAAAGTCAAAGTCAAAGTCAAAAATACTTTATTATCACGCTAGGTGAAATTACAGTGTGGTCTCCTACTAGCACAATACAAGCAAGGAAACACATTTGCATGCATTAAAAATGGAAACAAAACTAAGGCAAAATGGATAACAAATCATGCTTCGCAAGAAGTTGGACATAGTTAGGGTCGATACAAGCGACAATCAAAACGTTAAGAACTGCCCTCTTTCCCACCATTTCTATCCTCGCATTCATTTATTCACCCCCACCCTACCCCCAAACCCCCACCCTCTCCAAGTCACCCCAAGCTTTCACATATTTTGGGTCCCTTGCCGTTCCCAACGTGTGTGTCTGTTGTGGTCTGTGTGGTCCTGTGTGTCTGTGTGTCTGTCCTCTCTGTGTGTGTCTGTGTGGTGTATGGTGTGTGTGTGTGGTGTTTGTGTGTGTGGTGTGTGTGTGTGTGTATGTGTGTGTGTGTGTGTGTGTGTGTGTTTGCTGTGTGTATGTGTGTATGTCGGGTGGGGGTGTGTGTGTGTGTGTGTCGTGTGTGTGTGTGTTTTGCGTAGATTTGTGTGTGTGTGTTTTTTTTTTATGTGTGTGTGTGTGTGTGTGTGTTGTATTTGTGCGTGCGTGTGCATGTGTGTGCATGTGCGTGTGTGTGTGTGGTGTGTGTGTGCGTGTGTGTGCTGTCTGCTTGTTTGTGTGTCTGTCTGGATGTGTCGTGGTGTGTGTGTGTGGGTGTGTGTGTGTGTTGTGGTTCTGGTGTGTCTGTGTGTCTGTCTGTGTGTGTGTGTGTGTGTGTGGTGTGGGTGTGTGTGTGTGTGTGTGTTTCTGTGTGTA
>JAGGCT020003237.1:12500-14782 GCA_017654935.2 Phymorhynchus buccinoides | reverse complement strand
AAAAGAGAACGAGGAGAGAGAGAGAGAGAGAGAGAGAGAGAGCGAGAGGGAGAAAAAGAAAGAGGGAGAGAGAAAGGAGAGATCTCTCTTTTCTACCTCTCTCTCTCTCTCTCTCTCTCTTCGCTCTTTCTACCTCTCTCTCTCTCTCTCTCTCTTCTCTCTCTCTCAATTTTCATCTACCTCTCTCTCTCTCTCTCTCTCTCTCTCTTTCTAACCTCTCTCTCTCTCGCTCTCTCTCTCTCTCTCTCTCTCTTACGCTCTCTCTCTCTCTCTCTTCTCTCTCTATCTCTCTCTCTCTCTCTCTCTTCTCTCTGCTCCCCGCTCTCTTTCTACTCTCTTTTCTTTCTCCTCCCCCCCCTTTCTATGCTCCCCATTCTCATTTACATTCATTCCCAAAATAAAACACCCTTACTCACTTCCCTTCAACCCAACGCAGACCAGAATAGAAAGCACGAGTACCTTTCTATTAAGTTACTCTGCTATGGCAAACATCTCATAGCAATCGACCCCCACCCATGCATCTCATCTAACACACGCACGCATGTTAACACAACACACACAACACACACACACACACACACAGCCTACACGCACACACACGCACACGCGCTCGCACATGCATGCGCGTACACACACAACACACACACACACACACACGCACGTGCGCGCATACACACACACGCACACGCACGCACGCATGCACGCGCACACACACACACGCACACCACACGCACACAGCCGCGCGCACACACACACACACAGCATGCACATAGAGACTGACATACACCCACACCCACAAACGTGGTTCGCACACACAGACGAACGCGCGCGCGCACACCACACACACACACACACACACAAGCGCTTGCACGCGAACATACGTACACACGTGTGCGCGCAACACACGTACATGACATGTGCGCACAGGTATACACACAAACACATACACACACAAGTATGCACACAAACGCAACACACACACACGTGTGCGCGCACGCGCCCACACACACGCACACATACAACCGCCACACACACATACACACGTGCGCACGCATACCCCTACTTTCCCCCCCCCCCCCCCCCCGCCACTTTTCACACACACACGTATGCACGCACACCCCCACTATACACACATCCCCCACGCACAAACACACGTATATACACTCGCACGCATATATACACTCGCAAACACACGCACAAGTCTCCACACACGCGTGTGCCCATACACACACACACACACAAACACACGCACACGTGTGCTCGTGCAAATGCGTGCATCCACATACAGGTAAGCACATACACACACACACAACACACACACACACCACCACACACACACACACACACACACACACACAAGACGTACCCACGCACGCACACAGTGAGCAAGGACGCACGCACGCGCACGCGCAACAAACCCCCCCCCCCCCCCCATCCCACCACACCCGACCCCCCACACACACGACGATCGGTTACTCTCCCCCTTGACTTGCATCCGCGTATGCCAACTTACTGCCCTTGCACATTACAGCTTTTTCTTTCTCTTTCTTTGTTCCCCCTTTCACCGAGAGATGGCAGCACAGGTCTCCCCTGTCCGCCATTGCCGGAAGCAGTATGGCGCGCAACTGTGTGAATGATTGATTAGCCTGGTGTGAATCACTCATTGATTGCATGGGAGGGGGGGTTAGGGACGGGTGGTTGGGAGGTTGCAGGGCTGCATTTTCAAAATCGTTCTCTTGCAGTGTATGCTAATGAGAGAGAGAGAGGGGGGGGGGGAGAGGTGAGAGAGAGAGAGAGAGAGAGAGAGAGAGAGAGAGAGAGAGAGAGAGAGAGAGAGAGAGAGGGGAGAGAGAGAGAGGAGAGAGAGAGAGAGAAGAGAGAGAGAGAAGGATCGAGAGAGAGAAAGAGAGAGAGAGGGAGAGAGAGAGACAAGAGAGAGAGAGAAGAGATATAGAGGGAGAGATAGAGACAAGAGAACAGAGAGAGATGAGAGAGACAGAGAGCTAGAGAGACGATCTAGAGAGAGAGAGAGAAGAGAGAAGAGAGAGAGAGATTCTGAGAGAGACGAGAGAGAGAGGATGAAGAGAGAGAGATAGCGAGAGCGAGAGAGAGAGAGAGAGATAGAGAGAGAGAGAGAGAGTAGACTCAACGAGCAAACGAATCGAGAGAAGAGAGAGAGAGCTCGAGAGAGAGAGCTCTATCTCTGAGAGAGAGAGAGAAGAAGAGGGAGAGGAAGAGAGAGAGAGAGAGAGAGAGAGAGAGAGAGAGATAGTCTCTCCAGA
>JAGGCT020003237.1:0-2500 GCA_017654935.2 Phymorhynchus buccinoides | reverse complement strand
CTCTCTCTCTCTCTCTCTCTCTCTCTATCTCTCTCGCTCTCTCTCTCTCTATGTGTCTCTCCGTCTGTCTTATTCTATCCTGTCTTTTCTATTCAGTGTAGGCGTGCGTCGTTGTGCCTCCCACGAATGTACTAAGAGATCTGTGGTGCCTCCCCAATCTCTCATCTCTCTCTCTCTCTCTCTCCTCCATCTGCGCTCTCTTATCTCTCTTTGTCGGTCTCTATCTGTGTGTCTCTCTGTCTCTCTCTGTCGGTCTGTCTGTCTGTCTGTCTGTTTTTTGTCTGTCTGTCTGTCTGTCTCTTTCCTTCTCTCTCTCTCTCTCTCTCTCTCCTCTCTCTCTCTCTCTCCTCGTCTTCTCTCTCTCTCTCTCTCGCTTCGTTCTCCTTCTTTTCTATTCAGTGTAGGCGCGCGCGTTGTGCCTCCCCACGAATGTACTAAGAGATCTTGTGGTGCACTCCCAAACTATCTCTCGCCTCTCGCGTCTCCTCCTCGCGTCTGTACAGTGTACAAATGAAACAAAAGGCTTTGACAAAAAAGCAAGAAGAACTATTGAAACACGTTCTCTATCAATAGACCCAAAACGGATTTTGATAGGCGGTCGGGGGCCGGGAGCGGGGTTACGCACCGTACCCAAACAACAACGCGCTAGTACTGTAGCTCAGGGTCAAGAGAAGGGCGTTTTATAATATAAAAGCCCATGGGGGGCAAGAAGCCCATGCCAAATTCAAAGTTGTGTGAATGAGAACGAAACCTTCTAATCTACTGAAGCACCTATATCCATACTGTCAGTTTTGTCAAAACCCGTAGAAAATAAAAATATAGCCCAAAAAACACCATATCATCACTTAGAAAAGGATGATTATCCTAAATCCCAAGCAATCAGGATTTAGGAATTAAAACACTTATGCACACAGCTATAGTTAACTGGTGATAATCGCGATAGCGAACTATTAAAAACAATCTAGTTATATGGTATTTTGTTTTTTCCACTTTTTTGCTGACTTGCAAATAGTCATTGATGTAATCAATCCAAATCATACTTATGAAGAAAAATACGGGTTGTTGTACAAGTATAGGTGATCAATGTGTGCAAACTGCTTGAGTCATTTTTATCAATAAAGACAACATACCAAGTATGCACTGGTCGTCATCCGTCTTGCTATATTATCAAAAACTATGGTGTTCCACAAGGTCCGTTTGTGGGACTCACTGTTGTTTTTATTATAATCAATGATTTACTTTGCTTGTTAAGACAATTGCCATCCTCTTTGCGGGCGTAGCACGTCGAATCCGCTCACCTTCATTAACCACGTGTCATCTAAATTCAAGAAAACGAATCCAGGGCCAGATGGCTGAACTAAATCCACATGGTCTGAAACAAAACAAAAACTAAGGATTAGGTGCTCTGAAACCAGACAGAAACGCACCAAAAGTCACTTTCATATACTCTCGTTCCAATTCACTTAGGGACAAAACAATCGAGGATCACAGTAACACAAGGGCCCTAGGTATAAAGATTGATAAACCAATTATCTTGGTCAGAAACATCTAGCACACATAAGTAAGTAAGGTATCGCACAAAGAAGATTTCAATTATCAAAAATAAAACATTTCATCAATCTCAATGACAGGAAGGCAGGTATACGGCATATTATAAATTCCTTATTCAGCATAGTCCTGCTACGTTTGTGGGACTCAGCACGGGCAAAGTGTTCTAAAACCTCTCGTTAGACTGCATAAACGAGCGTTAAATTGGTTGAGGCTCAAATCAACTTCTCTTACAACAATGATTACAAAACAAGAGGTATATTCCTTTTAAATTACAGTTGAGCATACAAAGCATAAGGATGAGCCACAAAATAATGTCCGGAAATGAATCTCACTCTTAATCGAACGCTTCTCGCACAACACAGTACAGGAGTCACACAATATAATTAAACCCAAGCATTAGATTATTTTAAAACCAGTTTAATATACAGTGGTGGAATCTACTGGTAATAATTTGCCAGCCACCTTAAAAGCGACCAACGCACCAGCATCCTCAACAAACTAAGGAAGAACTACCTAAGAACAAAAACTCCTAATGAACAATCGAACAATGAAAACTATCTCTCTCTCTCTCTCTCTCACCTCTCTCTCTCTCTGCTCTCTCTCTCTTTCTCTCTCTCTCTTCTCCTCTCAATTCATCAGGTAAATCACTCGCAACATTAGCTAAAAACAGTATTTAATTTATTGTTTACCCCAACCGTATTTTTTGTTTTTTTTGTTTTTAAACCAAACATAGCATAATCCTTGCTTGTTCAGACTCCGATGAGACTACATAAATAAATATGAACGTATGCACTGTATTTACAATGATGCTACATGTGCTACTTGTTAACTCATGAACATTTGCGCATCAACATTACCTTGTTTTTGATCTGGGCATGTATAAAGGTGTGAATGTTAAAATGGCTATGCTTAAAACACAATTAAGTTTGATCTAATAATGTGTATGTGT
>JAGGCT020003236.1:0-14784 GCA_017654935.2 Phymorhynchus buccinoides | reverse complement strand
GACAGTGTTAAGCCTACTCAGGACTACTTCGGGGGGGGACGTTTTTCCCTCTGAGGGCTTCCTTTTCTCTTGCCGCCTTTCTGTAAACGGATTTTTCAAAACCAAGGCGAAGTGGGTCTCTTCTTTTTGTAAATCTCAATAGGGGACTTCCACATTGTTTTATTAGGGTTACAAAAATAGTTTTTTACGTTTTTTTAACTGGTTCTTTTCTATCTTTTGTTTTGTGTGGCCGACGAACGTATTGTGATTATTTTGTGATTGTCCGTTCCTCGTCCCCCCTCTTTCCCCAAGAGGGGGGTTTTACAGGCCATTGCTTTCTGTTTTTATTTTTTATTATCTGAAGTTAGTGTGGGGATTTTGAACGGAAAAAAAAAAAAACTTTAAAAAAAAGTGTCGCAACAAAAACAAACAAAAAGGTGGTTAGTTTTTTTAATGATATGGGGGGGACCTCACAACCGTTAAATTAAATCTAGGAAAAAAAAACAAAAGTTTTACAAGTTAGGTGGGAAAAAAAAGCCCCCAGCTCTATTGGGGAAAAAAAAATCTAGTTGTATTACCAAAAAACAGTTTTAAATAAAAAATGTCTTAAAAGGGGGAAAACCAAAAAAAACAGTATTGTTGTTCATTGAATTTCAAGGCTTTCCAATGTACAATTGGTTTTTTCTTTTATTTTTGGAGAGGGTAAAAAAATTCCAAAAAAATTTTGGCCTGGGTTAAAAAAAGATGTATTGGATGTATTTATAATCAAAATCCAATGATACTAACATGTTTTTCTTCTTTTAATGGGTGGGGAAATGTGTGGTTTATAGTGATATTTGAAAAATAAACTTAAATGGAAAAGTTTTTCAAGCTAACATTTTTTGAAAAAAAAAAAATCTTTTTTCATTTTTAAAATCGTTCTTACCAAAACAGAGCTTTGAATTATATGGAGAAAACTGGGGGGAAATATTTTCACTGGTCAGTTTAAAATAAAAGCCCCACGTATTGATAAAAAGCGTTTGGGGGCATTTCGCTTACTTTTCGTCCACAAACAAAACAAAAAATATCCTCTAAGATTGCATAAAAGGTTTTTTGTATGATTTTATAATAAGGAAAAAATTCCAGGTTTTTACTTCTTGGGGTGGTTGGGACCCATGTTATTACGGGGATATTTTCAATTTTGAAAAAAGAAACAAAAAAAAAAACTGGGAAAACAAAAACTTGGGGAATTGTGGGTGGGGATTTAAACAAAAAAAACTTGTTGTCTGTTAAAAAACATACTTTTTTGCACCAAAATGTTCGTGCTTGTCATTTCGAAGGGGGGAATAAATTACAAAAAAAATGTACTTTGGGAATTGATGGCCTTAGAGTCTAGTTTAAAAATTGGTTAACTTTCATAGATACTATAAAAACAACCGATTTTTCTGACGCGGAAAAGATTGTATTTGAAAAAGTTTGGCCTGAATGTTTTTTATATGTTAATTCCTGTTTTATAACGGTTTTTTGGTGTTTGGTAAATTTCATAAAAAAAAAAAACTGGATGGACAGATGACAAATTGGGGCAGGGGAAGATTTTTTGGGAATACCCCAAAAAGAAAAAAACAAAACCGGCTTATTTCGGTTAGTGACTGGCGGATCAGGAAGGGGGGGACCTTGGGGAAGGTTTTTTCCATTTTGATGGGAAAATATCCCAAAAAATTACCCAATTGAATAAATTATTAGTCAGGTTTATTTTCCAGGAAAAAAAAAAAAAAAATGTTTCACATGTAAAAGTTCCGGGAAATGTAAAAAACAAAAACTATTTGGCGTTTGCTCTGCGGGTAAAAAAAAAAGGTTGTTTTATTAAAAATTTAATGGCAAATTTTGGTAAGTTTAGTAAAAGTTGGTGTGAACCTGGCAATTTGGTGTTGCTTGGTCATATTAGGAAGGTATTTTTTGTAAAAACGTTTTAAAATTGTTTTGCAATTTTTGTAATTTGATGGGACTTTGCCTTTTCACGGTCCTTCAACAAAAAAAAAGGGTTTCAAAAATCCTCTGCATCCAGCGCAGTGGGGGACACCATTTCGCCACAGGCCAAACGGTTTGCTAGGCAGGGCGGAATTCACGGGGGGACAAACTTGGGACAGGTATGGAAAAAAAAACCATGGGAAAAGTTTTCTTTCCGGCCTTGCTCAATAAGGGGGGGACCACATCAATTTTACCAAAAGGCATTTTGGCGGTCGGTCGAGCATCAGGCACTTTTTAACATAAACATTCGCACTTTCTTTTTAACAAACAACTCAGTGAAAAACGAATCTTGGAAAAAAAAAACGGGGGGGTCGGGCTAGCCGTGGGGACATTGTATGGAAAGTGTGGAAAATGCATGTTTTACAATGGCTCGTGGGATAAAGAATGGGCGGGCCAAAACACAATCCATTGAACCAAAACTTTATGAATTGTTTTCAAACTTCGACTACCATATCATTGAAAACAATACTCGGTTTTCAAAGGGCCAATATACGCCAAAAGACCAGACTGTTACCGCAAGAAGAAAAACAAGAAAGATGAATGGGTTACTGGCTAATCATACACAAGCCACTGCACACAAGAAACACAAATCAAGAATCGAAGGTTTCAAAAGGAAAACATTGGGGTTACTTCCAGAACAGGCATGCTAAAAAAAGCGAAGTCGTCATACAAAACCGTCAGATACGCCCCTCACTGAAGAGCCAAATTAAAGTACTGTCATTAGGACCGACATTGTGTCCAACGCCCCAAACAGTAGATCAGCAGCAACTCAAGACAGACGTGAAGAAAGATGCGAAAATACGACTCAAAGAACTCTCTACGATCCGATAACCCAACGGGAGACAGCCCACCCAACTTCTACAAGCAACTGGATACAAACACCAAGGTCGGGATAAAGCCCTTGATGCCTACGCAAATTTCCACAAGCCCGAGCGGACACCCACGTACCTAAACGACCACAGATAATTTAAACGGAAAGGATAGGCGAGAACTGGGAGAACTCCAGAACCTTGTCAGCAAGCAGACCTCTCCGATGAGCTCTGCAATAAGGTGGCGCCATAGTGGTACAAAACACCACAGACTACATCAGGGAGGCCAACAGACAGCTGTGAGAACAGGGTGTATTACAGAACACCAGTGAGAAAGGATCCCACCGTTCAGGTAGCTAAGATCTCAAACAAGATCATTGAAAAACTGCACGAAAAAAGATTATTATCGACCTGAATCGAAAAATGGGCTCTCTGTGATATAAGGGTGAAAGTAAGGACACCTATATTTACAATTACTTCCGAAGGTTGCACAAAACCCTGAAAGATCCACCTGGGGCGTCCAATTGTGTCTGGGGTGTGGGGGCCGACAGAACCATTTCCAAGCTGGTGGGACCATTGGCTGAGCAGAAGTGGTCCACAGGCTGACTGAGTTATATACAAGACTCAACCCACATGTCCGATCATTGACGATGGAACAACAAACTGGAGTCCACTGCACGATGCAGCGCTTGTGACAATAGGACGTAGTGGGCCGCTACAAAACATTCCCCACCAGACATGATAAGAGCTATTCGTACCATCAGCAGCCACACAGCATTACCGGATGTGACACCCAAACCAAGGACATCCCCAACCAAGGACATCATAACAGCAGTAGTTTAGAGCATGTCCTCCACAACAAACTTCTTCCGCTTGAAGAAACCACTACACCAAATTCTACGGTACAGCCATGGCACTCCCATGGCTCCGACTGTGGCCAATCTGTTATGGGTCTATAGAGGAGAGTCTACTGGAAGGCAGCCCCGTCCCCATCCGTCAAAGATCTATGCGAAGCGCTTCATCGACGACCACCTGTACTCTGGGTTGGGGCTCCACTTCGACATGGAACGTTTCTGGACTACATCAACACTTTACACCCAACAATCAAATTCAACAGACCAAACTCTTTCAACACTCTACCTTTTTCTAAACATCTTACCAAACTAGAAGAGGACATATTTACATGATCTCTACTGCCCAAAACCAACCGAGTGTACATTTCCTACCTGCATTCAGTCAGCAACCCTCACCACTGTAAGCGAACTTCCTACAGGCCTATTCCTTCGTTTGCGCGCCCTGCCTCCAAACCATCTTGGACTTCAGAGAGCGGTGCAAGCTAGTGACCAGAACAGCTGCGCCTTCGTGGATACAGCCAGACATGCATGACTCGCAGCATGGAGAAAAGCGCAAACACAGCCAGAGGACCTCCATCTGAAGTCCAGACCCAAACAGCACACCCTAAAACGCACCCCTGACTTGGTGACCCACAAACCCGTCCAAACACCCCTACGGACAATGGCCGCAGGAAACCCCTCCAACCCCATCCTGCACCACCCAGCCCCAGAATGGAGAAAGCATCCCGGATCCCCCCATCGTGGGTGCTGAAGAAAACAGCAAAACGCGAGGAACCACTTGATGCCCTCCGCCCTCCATCCGCCCTGCAGGACTCCTCACCCCAGGTGCTGCAAAGCACCAAGAAAATGTAACATCTGCCAGGAGCACTGGTCAGACCAACACGTTCGGCAGCAACAAGCCACAGGAGGAGAACATTCATAATACGGCATGACGTAACGGTGCGAAACCAACAAACTGTTTAACGTCATAATTTACTTTTCTGTAGAAGGTGAGAATGAGCCAGTAGTTGGGGGAAACGAAGAATAAGATAGCTTCGAAGAAAGAGTCTACCTTATAGGCCAACATTAAACAAGATACTGGGAAAATTGGTCACGAGCCACTGCAACCAGGCAGGACACTCCTCTCCAAGACCGAGGTGCCTGTAATCTAGAGAAAGTGCTGCTACGGACAATGCTGAATACAGACTGAAGACGGGAATCATTCTGCGTTCTCCAAATTACACCCCAGTCCACCCCAAAGGGGCCCAATACCCTTACTGAATCTCAGATAGAACTAAGATGATCATTGAGTGTTAAATGTAACGTCCATTTTAGAGACTGGCATCATAGCCACATTGACTTTTACCTATGACTACCTATAAGAGGGTGGGTTGGAGAGAGAGAGAGGAAGGGTCTTTGGAGATGTGCATACATACAAGCATGCATCCACTCGGGTATGTAGACATGTTATTAATACGTATGGTGTTGGTGGGGTGGGTGGGGTGTGTGTGGTGTGTGGAGTGGGTGTGGGTGGGGCATGGGAGTCGTGTTGGGGGTGAGTACCATGCGTATGTGCGTGATCATTGGTGTGTCTTATAAAATAAAAGGTTAGGAATTGAGTCTGATAAAATAGTGACTCTCTCTCTCCCTCCCTCTCTTTCGGACCCCCCCTCCCTCCTCTCTCTGTCTGCGTTGTTGTCTCCCTGTTTCCTACATTCAATCTGTTTATTCTACTGTCAGTATGTCCATCCTTCTGTCCGTCTGACTGTCTGTTTTTCTGCTGTACCCCCCCCCCACCATCTCTCTCTCTTTCTTTCTCATTCATCTCTGTGTTTCTGTCTCACTACGTCCCTGTCCGACTGATTGACTATTTGCCTGCTTGCCTATCCGTCTGTGCTTCCCTCACCCACTCTTTCTCTCCCCTCCCCCTTTTCCTGCTTCTACCTTCAGTGGTTGTATGATGGTTTTAATATCACATTACAATATATTTTATTTTGATTAAAGTTATCCGTGAGAAACATATATTTTTTGCGTGCCTGTGACTAGTCACTAACCGGCTTTTACCTGTATTTATTTTTGGTGATGTTTATTCAGGGGTGGAAAACGAAAATGTAATTTGTACTGGCCACTTGTTCAGAATAAAGAGACCGCTGGGAAAAGTCGAGAGACGAAACGTCGAGGAACATTTTAACCAAGCTTGTTTTTTTGTCAGATTTTTTAATGTTATATATAAAGCTCATAGAGTTTTGTGATAACGCGTTAGGCCAGTCAAATACATTTTGCGAATATATTATGTATTGTTCTGCTTTGCTCTTTCCCAAATGGTTTTATTTTTCGTGCAATTTGTAGTCATCGTTGCATTGTTTTAACGTGATTGGTACTAGTCCCGCAGCCTCATTCATAGCCTGAATCAAAGTGTGCGCGCAAAGCGTTTGGTTGTGTATGTGTGTGTGTGTGCACCCATGAGTACGTGTGCTGTACTATGCTCTCTCTCTCTCTCTCTTTCCTTTCTCATCTTATGTGCCTTGTGTGTGTGTGTGTGTGTGTGTGTGTCAGTGTGTGTTGGTCTGTGTGGGTACGTGACAATAAGAGAGAGAGAAGACTGGCCTGGGGGAGAGAGTAGAAGATCGAGAGATCGAGAGGAGGAGCGGGAGAGAGAGAGAGCCGAGAGAGCGAGAGAAGCGAGAGAGAGAGAGAGAGAGAAAAGAAAACGAAAAAGAAGAAAAAAAAACCAGAGCGAGAGAGAGAGAGAGATAGAGAGAGAGATCAGAAATACAGAATATAAATTTATGTTTTGTTGGAATCAAAAATCGATTGTTTCAGAAGAGAATATTCCCGCACCATACTCTCACATCAAAACGCAACAAATAAAAGTAAGTATTGTATTTAATGCGGCCATTCATGCAAGCAAGCAAGGTATACAGAGACGGAAAAAAGTGACATATGCTACAACATAATTATATCGACTCATATACTACCAATTTATTATGAAAAAGAAAATCATATCTACATAAATCTACACACATTCAATTGAACAACCCTCATTCGGTTCAATCCGACAAATCCAAAAAATATTTGCTACTCTTTAAAAACTCACTCGTATCCAAACATTATGAACTAACAATTTTTAAAAAAAAATCAGGATTTAGAAATATGTCTCATTTAACCAAACACGATTCTTTAAAACAACTTAATTGATATTTTTTTACAATTTGCGAACGCCCAAAAAGGAGAAGTTATTTTCGTAAAATTGTTTTTAACATCATCATTACGTAGACTATAAACATGAACAGAAATACACATTAAAAACCAGTATACTTTTACACGTTAGTATCATTAGAAATTCGTGACTTTCCTGGAGTTGCACTGCCTTCCGGGCATTGCCTCCAGAATTGTTCCAACCATCTTTGTATCTACTTAATGTCCCATATGTGTCTGTTTCAGACCGGAGGACGTTAAACGGATTTTCATCATGCATATCATTAAAACCCTTTTTGCTGGTGTTGCACTGCCTCCAGGCATTGCCTCCAGGATCGTTCCCACCATCTTTATATCTACTAATGTCCCACATGTGTCTGTTTCAGACCGGAGGACGTTAAACGGATTTTCATTAAAAAGAAGAAATATAAATAAGTAAAAAATTAAAATAAAGCTTACAAAGAAACAAGAACAAAATACCAGAATACACATCTGATCATAAGAAAACGAAAATCGATTGTACAAAAATATGGCCACTGCAACTAGGGTTATCAACGCCCTTCAGTTGATGGTAAGAGTTAAGCCCTTGTTGATCAGTATCCAAAAGGGCATTCACTCTTGCAAAAGGCAGCCATTCAGTGGCCTCAAATAGGGTTATTGGCGAGAGCTATTCCCTTGTTTGGTCAGTACTCAACCATCTTCCCCCCACCCACCAAGGGCATTCACTCTTGCAAAAGGTGTTCTTTGCAGTGGCCGGGAATGCTATTTACACAGCCTTTGGCATAGGCTTGGCTTACATTCTTTGATCTATTTCTGCACTCATTTTTTTTTTTATTGACTTTTTTTTTTTACAATACATAATGTACACACGTACACATCAACAGTTTCTTACATTAATGTATTGCTTTTTTGTTGTTGTAATAATGAAAGGAGGGAACGAAAGAAAGAAGGAGGGGGGGGGGGGGGGGGGGTTTGGGGTGGGACCCAAAACGTAGCTAACAGACACTATAGACACACATAAACAAAATGAAGGACAAGCACACGATAAACAGAAAACAAAACTAAAAATACAAATAAGAACATCCTCTGGTGTATGTGACAACGAGCGAAAATTCACAGATACACAAAATCTACATAAAAATATACAAGTCAAGCAAATTCACATTAATCAGGAAGATGAAGAAAATTACTTACATGTACATTGGACAAAGAGGTATATATATCATGAGCGCATGAAAACAGAAGTGAGTTGCGCATCAAAAGACAAGCTGTCAACCAAATCAATAATTTAACCAACAAACACATTTACACTGGGTCTGATTAAATACATGATAAGCACACAAAATTGTAGCAAATAAGAGAGAGAGGGGGAGGGGGCACACAGATACAAACAGTTGCTTTAGCCTGATATTTCAAAGGCAGGCACATAAGAGGCCCATTTGGCAACAAACTCATTATGCATCAAATCTTTACGGGCAATATACTCTTCAACAATATATCTGTATTTTAACTTATTTTTATAAAACCTTGCAGTACAGGTACATTACTGTTCAATTTACAAGTGTATATATACACTTTTGCAAGTAACATAATGAATTAAAAATGCAATCAATAGTTATGATTTATCATTACCCAGAATAACAAGAGGCTCTGTAATATGCACATTCACAACATTATGACATTTTTCATTAATTACATCAGCTAATTGATTCCAAAAACGTTGGACAACACTGCATTGCCAAAACATGTGGGTGATACTGTCTTTTTCTTTGTTACAGAAGCCACACAGATCATTGTTCATAATACCCATTTGTTTAAGAATTACATTTGTGCCTAGACATCTGTGTATTATTCTGAGCTGCAGCCACTTAAGTTTTGTATCTGTTGTCTTTTGAACGTAGAAAAAAACATTTTTTTCCAATCATTTTGAACAGTCATTTTTTCGTCCCACTTTAAACAACATTTTGGCAATGCACTATTTCCCAAAAATATATCATAATATAATTTTGACCCTTTAAAAATAAACATGATCTTCTTTAAACAATTAGGCATATCAAGGCATTTATTATTGTGAATCGTTACATTTGTTTTTTGTATGTATTCTGTTATTGACATTTTCAACCCCGAGAAAGTAAGGAAATTCATATTCACACTATACCTTTCTTTGAATTCCTCATATGAAATGAATGACCCATTCTGAAGAACAAAATGTGATATATTGCTAACCCCTTTCGCAATCCATCTTCTACCAGATATGTATTTCTTGCCTATCTGAATTCTATTATTGTAGAATAATGGATCTGCTAACAGTTCTCCAGAATCTTTACATTCAACCTTCTCTTTCCAGAACACATTCATTTTAGGAAAAGTTGACATTATTTCTGGCCCATAGTTCTGCATGTCACTGAGTATTGGTGACATATAGACATTATGATTGACTTCCAACTGTGTGTTCTGTTGTTATTTCTGCACTAAATTAGTTTGGGACGCGGACGGACAGGCATATTCATTATAAATGCAAATATCATATTGCTTTAATATGGTCCCGTCTTTTCATCGCAGATAATAAGATGAAGCTATACAATGAACTATGGCTTAATATAACATAAGAAGACATTCTCTCCTGACTGAATTTTACGTTACAGCAAACAATCTTTTCTCTCATACACCCACTCCAAAGTCTGTACAGCATAATACTAACACAACGAAAAGTAGTAAGCTTACGCTAATGCAGTAAGAAACTGTAGGCCTTACAAAAGTCATTATTCATTTATGAATCAATATAACAAATTTTAAAAACACCGATAAAATCGCGATATTTCAGTTTATTTTTTAAACCTTCGACGGGCAAAGCACCAGGCCAACTAAAACAGCCTATAAAATACAGCGGTACACAATAACAATTATGATCAAAACTCATAAAAGCAAACACGAAGCAAGCAAGCAAGGAAGGCGAGTTTTGCACGAGCTCTTCAAAAATAAATCACTGTGATTAGAAGCTAACCCACAAAACCAGAATTTGTATGAGATCGTGTTCAATACATTTTTATCCAGGTCTTACACATTTCCTTTTCTCCCCCTCTCCCTTCCTCCTCTCTTTCTCCAAAATAAATCCCCGCACTACAACTCTATCCAAATAAATCTGTTGTATTCATCTGCATTCTATAAATAAGTAGTAGTTTATGGGCACACATACACGTGTGTGCGTGTTGTGTTGTGGTGTGTGTGTTGTGTGTGTATGTGTGAGTGTGTGTGTGTGTGTGTGTGTGTGTGTGCATGTGCGTGTGCGTGTGTGTGTGTATGTGTGTACTCGTGTGCTTAGGTGCATGAGCTTGTTAGTATGGATGAGTGATGCTGCATACTTAGGTAAGTACTTTGTCATTATGCTGAAAAAGTTAGAAAATAAAACATTTCGGATACTGTTAACATAGTTTGGGCATATCGACAACAATTGATTGACTGGGTATTCTAAGACGCATTATAGTTATACTCTCAAGAATCAAGCAGGTCCCCTCTTCGTTCCCAGTAGAGATACAGAAGCCCAGAGGGAAACCCACCCAGAAAAAGGTCCGGCAAACGAGAGCCCCAATCCCACTCCCCCATCCATTCCCCTGAATTTTTTTATTTATTTTAAAGACAACACCCAAGCAGCTCCAGCTGCATCAAGTCCAAAAAGCACCATGGTAAGAGACCATCTCCGTGGATACAACCGTCCAAAGATCCAAGAATTGTATCTCCCAACGGCCATGTCCCCACACCAATCAGGACAACACACAGGCTACCCCTCACCACCGTAGCCCCCAAACACTACGCCACCTACACTATCCAGAAGCACCTGGTCACAAACAAAAACAAGAAATCTGGAAAATCCTCGCTCCCCAGACCATCTCGAGACGGTCTACGCTCAGGATCAAAATTCACCTTGCACATCCAATCATTGGAGTGAACCACATAAGTTAACCTTCCCTGCTCCAATCCCTTTCCATTTATGAATAAAGAAATACGAAATACGAATGTTCTATTGAGGGTAAAATGGATAAGCTACAATAGGTTCTTTGCACCTTGCACTCTCACTCACACATTCATACCAAGCAAGAACATTTGACATAAAACAATCAAGTAAAAAAACCACCAATGGAACAAAAATTGGCACATGAAATAATTGAAAAAGAATCAAAAATGGGAATTCAAAGCAAACATGGATAATACTTAACAATGGTGAACTTGAATTGGTAGTTTAAATTGAGTACGAAAAAAGGGAAACAATTCTGAGACAATGACAATTTTTCAGAATAATACCACTTTCTAAGTACGAATAAAAGAAAGAAAAAAGAAGATAGATGGGAATATGAGAGAGAGAGAGACAGAGAGAGAGAGAGAGAGACAGAGAGAGAGAGAGGAATCTAGGCATAAGTTGATGGCATTGGCACTGTTTGTAGTAAAACTCGTTAATTAACATTCTGATGAACAAGATTGTCCATTAGGAACTTGTGATAAGATTTTCCAAAGGAACATAGTTACGCTCGTTTTCTTTTTTTAGATCATCAGGGCGGTCGTTCCACAATTTACCACCTGAGAATGTCACGGGCTGATTTATATAGATCTGTTCTTAGCAGGGCCCTATTGTTAATTTGGTTTTGCCTCGAATTGTATGGACTTTAAATTTAGTAATATAGTTAAGATATTTTGGTGCAATCTTATTTATGATCTTGTACAGAAGGGTAACTTTGGTTAGTAGGCATTTCAAATCAAATGGTAGATTGTTGAGTTCTTTATAGTCATTGGTTTCTAGTGAGGACAATTTAAGGAGTATGAGTTTAAGAGAGCGTTTTTATAATCTTTCAACATTTTTGAGTGTGTTTTTACTAGCTGAATCCCAAACATGTTGATGCATAATCAATATCAGGTTGAATATGCAGGGTTGTTGTTTGCTGTCGGCCTTCGGCGATTCGCCGAAAATTACAAAAAATGTCCTAAAAGTCAACCGTCCTGTCGGCCCAGTGGGCCGAAGGTTTGATTACCAAATCGGCACGAGTATGTCCGGTTTTTTTGTGAACAACGAAGTGTATCCGTTTTTTTTATGAACAACGAAGTGAAACAAAGTTTGCTTGCACCGCGTGTGACCGAGATCAAAAAGCTAACTTTGTCGCGTCATGATTTTGCTAGCACAAGGCCAATTGCCTTGTGAGAGTTGCTTCCTTTGCTGCTTATGGCGGATGTTTGCCACACCGTAGTGAGTCTGTGTGATCTTGTCGTCCTTTAACGTCAGTGTTTCACTGGTTTTTGATTCAAATGCCTCCCCAAAAGAAGTAAAGACAAAACTTATAAGCGGGCAGTCGCTACTTTCAAAACAAATCACATTCATTGTCAGTGAGAGTTTATGCTGACCGAGTGAGAGGGCCTAAAATTGTTGAAATTGGCCTAATGTTTTGTGGCTGTTTAGGCCAAATGGCCTATAGTGAAAATTTCTAGCACCATCTCTGATATGGGATCTTTTTTTTACGCGTATGCTGATCTAAAAAGTGCTTTATTCTATCTTTCTGATAGGGAGTCTTTTGTAAAAGAGAGAAGAGAAGAGAGAAGAGAGAGAGAGCGAGAGAGAGAGGAGTCAGGAGTCATGAAATGTTTTAATTGTTAGGCCTTGCCCATACAATGGAGTGAGTGTGACCACAACACACAAATTGACATTACATTATTAACTTGACATTACAAAACACTATGTAAATCTTGCCCAACTTTCAAAGCTTTAAAGATAAAAACAGCCGCTTTTCTTACAATACTTTTGTTTGTACAATAAAGTAATGAACACAAATTTAGACATAGAAGGATTGTTATAATACTTTTTTGGAATAAGTTCTCTTCGAAAGGTGTCATACATACAAACAAACAAACAAAAAGTGAATTTCTGTCTTGGGAATATGATTACAAAATGGACAATATAATATACATTTCTATTTGGGTCCATTTTAAACTGCAAAACGTGACGATTCAAAGGGGGACATGCCAATTCTAAGCCTGGACAAAGTGTTTCGTGCTTTGATATTCACAATTTCATACAAATGGGTACTTAAAGTAAAAGTTTTCTTAAAGGATGCATATACATAATAAAATGTGTGCGACTCTAAGCTTGCATGCCAACAATCTGTAATTATAAATCTTTGTTTTAGTACTGCCAAGAATGCTTTTGTATTACCAACTCCTTTTGCTTCCCAAACCTCCCCAAAGCCAACACGGCACAACATATTTCTGACTTTACAAGCCCATGTATCATAATTTTGTTTCTGAAGGTTTAACAGAATAATATAGGTATCTTCTACCATCCATCTGTACAAAACGTAACCAAACTTTTATACATCTCAAACGTGTTGCAACATGCAAAGGATACCTGCCCGTTTCACCATATATCAAGTGTTTTGGCGATTCGGGGTTAACTCCCATGAATCACTTGATTGCAAACAATAATGGACTCCGTTTCCCGCTATTATACTCCTGGTTTTCTGTGCCCTAAACCCCAAAGTACTCTGCGAGCACACTGCTCCCACCAGCCATTAGAATTGGTTGCCACTCGACAATCAACAAAGCTTAAAAAATATTCCCAGGTGAATACTCTCCAATAGACACAAGATTTTACAATGGCAAATACTCATATTTTAGCTCTTCTCAGCCAAGACAGAGAGGAGAAGAGAGAGAGAGAGAGAGAGAGAGAGAGAGAGCGTGAGAGAGAAGAGATGAGGGAGATGATTCAAAGCATTTAAGCTTACGGTGATAGAGAATGATGAAACCTTTGTACATTCTCTTTTTTTAACTTTCTTTTGTTTCTATGGTGTTTTTGTTTATAAAATGTTTGTAAACATTCTTCTGTGTGGAGGTCAGTCTTATGAATTTCCACTCAATCTACACTTTTGCGTGTGCTCATTCGTTGGAGGATTGGACTGCTGCGTTTCCTGACACGTTTCACATACACTGTGAGGCTCGGATCCTATGAAACTCAGGGGCACTTGTAGCCAGGTAGTGGTAATGAGCCCTGTCACATAAGATCATAAGAACATTCGGTTAACACAATGCATTTTAACAGAACAGCTTTGAATGTATCCACGACGACGTCGATAAATAGTTTTAAAAAAGTCTCTATACGCACCACACGCATGCATACACACACACACACTCACAATACACACACACAACGCATGCACACACACATACACGCACGCACAGACACACCACGTATACACACACAACACACACACAAACACACCCATTGACGGATTGGGGCGACTGGTGCACGGATCTGGCAGCAGAACACGTCGATCTCTCCGTCAACGATGACGCGACTGATGACGTCATACAGCACGCAGAAAAGCCCACTTTTAGTGGCACCCGTTTCGACAAGGGAAACAAAAGGGTTAACAAGTCAAGTATGAAACAAACAATAATCATAACATATGACTGATATGGATAATGTTCATCGCCAAGTGTGTGTGGTGTGTGTGTCTGTGTGCGTGTGTGTTGTATGCGTGCGTGTGTGCGTTCATCTGTTTCTGTGCATTATTACTTAATGTCTGCTTCAAACAAGATTCGGGATGTGCGCTTTTATGTGCGTTGTGCCGCATGCTTGCTGCGGAAGCCCCATTGAGTCCTGGTGTGTGTGCCGTACGAGCGCCGTGGGGCGTGTGTGTGTGTGTGCGGCACATGCAGTGCCGCGAGCGTTCAGTTTTGTGTGTCTGCTGTCTGGATGTGGATGTGTGCATGCGTGCGTGTTGTGTGTGCAGTGGTGTGTTGGTTGTCCGTTGTATGCGTGCGAGTGGCATCATGTGTTTGTGTGTATATATTATTTATATTATTATGTCAAGTTCTGCTCCCATAGTCCTGCATTGCGCACTTGCATGTACGTATACCGCGTGTATGCTGCTTGCAGACGCACTGCAGTGTTTGAGGTCTACGCCTAAAGTGTATAAATA
>JAGGCT020003235.1:0-14789 GCA_017654935.2 Phymorhynchus buccinoides | reverse complement strand
GGGGGTTTTTGAACCCCGTTAAAAACTGCGCGGACCTCTGACCCTCCTCCTTAATGTAAAAAAACTTAAAAACACATCAGTGGATAGTTGCATCTTGGCAAACTAGTTTGTAATACCAAATTTGATGCTGATAGATTCTCTGAATAGTTTTTTGAGGGTGAGAAAAACGGACAACGAATACGTAAATAAAAAAATAACCGGACTGGATACGCGGACTGGCACCACGCCGCGGCAACAACGGACGTTACTGCCACGGCGGGACGGACACCGTGACGGATCCAGGACCATACGACGGTGGCGACCCCGGGGGAGGAAAAACAATAGCTCCCCGAGCCGCCGCCGCGCGCGCGCGGAACCCTCCACTCTCCTCCTCTTCTCCTCTCCTCTCTCTCTCTCTCTCTCTACTCGTCTCCTCTCTCTCCTCTTTCTCTCTCTCTGTGTCTGTTCGTTTCCCGCTCCGTTCTTCTTCTATCTCTCCTGTCTGGTTAACTCTACTCTGTCGGTCTGGCTGTGTTTCTTCACACCCGCTTCTCCTCAAGTCATTCATTTTTTCCGCAACCCCTCCGCACACGCACACACGCGGCAACTCACACCGCAAACGCCCCTACGCACACGCACACACGCTACACACGCACACACACAACACACACACCGCGCACACACACAACACACACACACACACCAACACCACCACCACACACACACCCACACACACACACACACACACACACTCACACACACACACAACACACACCACACACCACACACACACACACACAACAACAATCACAACCACACACTCACACATACACACACACACACACACCACACACACCAACACACACACACACACCCACACCACACACACACACACACACACAAACACACACTCACACACAGGGTACTCACCAACACACACACACAACACACATACAACACACACACACAAAACACCACACACACACACACACACACACACACCACACACAAAAGCACACACACACACACACACACCACACCACATACACACACACACAACACACACACACACACACACACACACACACCCAACACACTGTCACGGACTCTCCGCCCGCTACTAAGGGTCGGACGTTTAAGAAAAAACCTAAATTCTACTAAAAGTAAAATAACCCCAGCCCAGGAGGGAGGGGGGAAAACTAGACACTCACTCAACAACCCAAAAAAAAAACACAAGTAACGTACGAAATCAAAAAAACACTTTTATTCTAACATATATACATTGGCGCCAAAAAAACATAAAATGGGCATAATCCCTCCAATTTACACAAACATAAATTACAATTAGCAATAGCACACACATCAATCTCTCATTGTCTCAAACGCGCAAACGCTTCCAATTTCACACCTCTAGCACCCTCTATCATACACACAACCAACCCCCCAGGAAGCACTACGCGGCCAAGATGAATACATCGCGCACACAGCCTAAACGGCCCCATCAGCTCAGAGGAGCTACTACACACACACGCGATGTGACGGAACAGAACTCCACGCAGGCAAGGTACGGCCGCCGACGACGACAAAAGAATCACCTCCTTCGCAGGTTACTCGAGCACCCGACCCCCGACCTGAGGGACATAACCGCGGGCTGGCCAAGCCCCACACCCCAGACACCTGCTCCCACAGCAAAGTGAAAGTCGGCCCATGGCCAACACCCGCACCCCACGCCGACCCATTCCGACGCCCGAAAGCCCACACACTGGGCCCAAGCCCCAGCGCTGAAGAGAACGCTACGCCGAGATGGCCTCCGATTGCCACGCTGCTCCAGGCTGTGCCAGCGACTACCGATGAGCAGTCCACCACAGACGCACACCAGCTCCCAAAATCATAAACCGCCAAACAGCAAACAAAGCACCAAAATCCTAAGATCCTATGTAAGAAATCATAAGAAAAATTTCCTCTTTTATTATAACTACTTAATTATTTCACTGAAAAACTTACTACTGTCATGCTTGTCTCAAACAAACAAACAAATCACAGACCAAACGAGTGTCACTCTGTAAACATGAATTTCCCCATAATTATATCTCCAAACAACTTAAACAATCCCCCATGAGACTCAAGAAACCCACTATGTGCTATTGCAAAAATAATTACTTAAAACTTTTTTTTTAAAATTCCCCCACGCACAACTGCGTTTACCTTATTTAACTTCACCAATTTTATTTTCAATCTAAATCAAAAAACCAGTATCAAAACACAGCCCCCCTTCCCTCCGTGTCAATTTGTTGTCGCATCAGTACACATATGCAAACAATAATTTAGTTTTCCACCTTTCCTATCAAACATAGGTAAAGTAAACCAAAAGAATGAACTACACATGAATGCAAAAATTCATAGTACCCAGTACCTATAGTGCACAGGAGCATTTACTCACATGAATAGTGGTTCAGTGAAAAGCTTACTTCATCAGGAAGGAACTCTCCCGCTCTGACTTGATTATACAACCAAAAAGAATTACAAAAAACAAGTTAAATTTCTTTGGCTGAACACCAAAACAAAACAGCCACAAAAACACCTTTGCAATTAAATCTTATTGAATAACCAAAATTTAGCTCTAAACAAAAAAGTGAATTCCAACATACCTATTCTCCCCCTCCTCACTGTAGCAGCAGACTTGAACCAGCGCATTGTGAACACGCTGCTTGTTGTAATCATTTTTAACGCAATAAATCATTACACGCTCCCAATGCTACTACAATATTAGACCCAAAGAGAAGAAATCGCAGTGAAACTTTTTAAATATCTGACATCCCTACTATACTGACACTATACAAAACATTTACCACCTTTATTCTCGCTACACTACTTTTGACCAACTTTGTCTACTCTCAACACACACGTTCAATCTACATACGACCACTATTCTTACCTGCGCCAGTGTTTTAATGACAAGAACATATTCCAAACAAACTAACGTGAAAGCACACTGTTTAACGAGAACACATTTACACACTTGTACCCATTACAACATTCCTACAAAAACCTCTAAAGCAAAAGCACAACCATCTTTTTACACTACTAACATACCTTACCCGGTCCACCAACAAAACACGGAACATGGGCTCACAGGGACAGGACACTCAGGCAACCTTGACCAAACCAAGCAACTGCCTGAAACAAAGAAACGAAAAGGCAGATTCAAAGAGAGTAGAGATTTTAAGAGGAAGTTGCTTTTTGCAATTGCAAGACGGAACTTCCAGAAAGATGGGGGAAAAAACGTTGGTTCTCAAGGACTTCTCCCCAGCATCCCAAATGGGTCATCCAGATCCCCAATATGGAGGCACGAGGGCATTCCCCCACAGTCTAATCCCTCAATTTCAAAAATTATCAGCATACTTTCTGCATTTTCTCTCTATGTTCCGTTGTCCTGGGATATTATCTATCGGGCTTCAAAACCATGAAAAAAGCGGTACAATTGTGTGACTATGCACGTTTTTAGCGTATTTAAATGTGGCATGATCTACCACTATAAAAAAAACTTCAAAGTAATGTTTTCAAATGTAGACAAAGGAAAAGACTAACACATTTCTCAAAATAGATTGAAAATGTTGTTTGCATCATTGTTTTTGTTTGCAAATAAACAATCCAATCAATGTTGACACCTATTTAAACTGGGTCTAGGTTTCGGTATTGAAACACACATTTTGTCTTATTTTTCCCCCACTTTTTCTTTATGGGGGTTTGGGGGGATAGTAACAGAGCGTGTATAAAAAAAACTATGCAACACGAGTGAGGCCAAACTTCAATCAAACTAAAAAATAAATTGACCCATCAATGAAAGTATGAAACAATCCATGTCTGGCTTTCATTGATCTTGTGCCTTCGATTTAATTCGTGAAGCACGTATGGTAAGATAATTATGGATTAACTTGTAACCAATAATAATTCAATGATAAAGGCCATTTTCAATTTCACTCTCATGGCTTTTATCATTGGTTGACTCTGGCCTGTAGTAGGGGCCAACAGTAAATGACAGCTGTACAATAAATGATTTTCTACAGTAACATAAACATTGTGGAAGGCTAACTCTCAAAGTAGGGGTCCTTAGCACCAGCTCTGATGCTGCAGCCAAAGGGATGGGTTGGCCTTTGGGGACATTTCCCAACGCAAGCAGCTCTCACATCCCTTTGGACGAGAGAGTAGGGATGTACCCTGGGCAAGACACAAGTCTCCACTGTAGACACAGTCTATCCCAGCCCGCCGGAATAGCATTTGCCCCCCCCCCCACTGTGGTCTGGCAGCCATGGTCGGACACAACTGACTGGCATACATACATACAATGCAAATCACAGCCTAGTTAATCACTGTGTGAAAACAACAGCATGAACGGTGCAATTATCGATGTGTCCTAGCTGCAGGGTAGTCTTCTCCAACACAAGGTGTACAGTTACAGCCACATGCGGGCTGCATCACATTTCTAACTCTGCTGATAGGATGAAGTAGGGGAAGGGGTTCTACACTGGGCCTTTCAAGTTTAGAGAAGAACAGTTCGATTTTTTTGGTCCTTATGTTGTGAACATTCCACCAAGATTATCCAACATTGCAGTTATATGCTCCCTGTAATTGGATTTTAATTAAAAGAGTTTTTTTCAAATATCAACACCTGAAATTGGTGCTTTTAAACAACAATACAACACTTTGTGTCTCTGTTGTACAATCGGTTTAACACACCTTTTTGGCTGTTGTTTTTGTCGTTTCGGGTGTTGTTTGGGCTGTTGTTAGTGATGTTTTGACAAACTGCATAAACTAATCTAATTTGTTTGCATTACAAAACCAGCCATTGTTAGCGGCATAACAATAGAAAAGTACTGATTCGAAATGAAATAAATCGACAACATTAACAACAAAAAGAAACAGATTCCATTCCTCGGAGCTTCTCCGAGTTACGAGATAGACGAGATGCGCATGCGCGGATTAATCATATCACGCAGCTCGGCGGCCATATTTAGGTACCAAATCCCCCATGCGCTCATAATAACAGTATACATTTCCAGACTCCGATATGCGGCTGCCATTTACTGTTCCTAAATCGAGCCACCACCCCCACATCCAAACCACCACCCACCATTTTGTTTAGATTTCATCTCACAGTTCAAGATACACATAGGCCCCTTAACATAAAGATTAATAGCCTAATTAAATTGCCCACCGCACTGAACAATTGGAATTCTTGAGCCCAAAACAAAAAGGAAAATAGAACCCAATTAATAGCCTGCCCTCAGAAAACAGAAAGGAAAAATGGTGATGGTGCCCATGGACACAACCAACATAAATGCTTGACTTCAAAATGTTTTTAAGCGCAAAAAGCTTAAAATAGTCAACAATCCCCCAAAACACCAAATTTTTTTCTAGTTAGGGCAAATTTACGTGTAATTTTGTATTGTATTCCGCCTACCAGCAGAGCCCGCAACATGAAAGACGATTTTTTTGATGATTTCTTTTGATTTTATTGTTTCACATGGGGGGTTGTTTTGTTTTTTTTGGTTTTTTTCCTAAAGACCCCCCAGTTCCCACCGTGTCCCCCCAAATCGCGGGGTCGCGCCCTTTTTCCCCTCTGTTACCTGGTGTGAATACTTTGTTTTTTGAACCCAGGTTTGACTACCCATAACAAATGTCCCCCAAATTGGAACACGAAGCATCATTTTAAAGGAGCAGCCCTCAATTTGAAGTTGTAGACATTTGTATGTGGAAATCCACAGCTACCCAGAACAAACCAAAATACTTAATCCGTGGGGGGGTCGGTCCGTTGGGTGGTTCTGGGTCAAGTTCACGGCCAATAGAAAGAAAAGAAGGCCAAAATGACGTCCTTCTATGTCCCCCGAATTTCTGCAATGGATTCCCCATCCACGAACGCCATATTTTTACAATAATTATAAAATAAAAACAAAGACAGAATAACTCAATTCGGTTTGCTTTTCCGAAGTATTCACAAAGAATTTTTGTTTTCTGCGCGGAAAAAATTTAAAATCTCAGTTTATGCCAAAATTCCATTATCCCTGTGGGTTTTTTCCCATGCATTATCACAAATGATTTCAATACTATGTCTTGTTTGATCCTTAATGCTGTGCATATGCAAATAGTAGCAAAAACTGAGACAACACTAAGCGATTGATGGGTCGTTTTTGTCTTCGTTTGTCCTTCGTTTCGACTCATGGAAGACTTCTTTGTGTCCCTTTTAAATTTTTATTGTCCCAATTTTTAAAAGCAGTGTAGGCCTCAGTTTCTAATGTTTTCAAATAACTAAAGACATTTTGAGTGATGTAACCCCAAGCCTTACAGAAACCTGTTTACTATTTATGGGCACACTTCCCTACGCAAAACAGCCGGAATAACACTAGTCTAACTAAATTATTGGGTGGTTAGACAAAACAGAAAAAAAGGCCCGGTAAAACCTGAAAAAAATAAAGTTCACTGGTTTTTTTTCCCAGTGACGGTTTTGAAAATAGTGTGAAAAAATAGAACCTCAAAAAAAAGGTCCCTTTAAACCAGTGAGTTAAATCAAGCAGGTATTTTCCCAATCACAGATACACACAGCCACTTTTCTGACAGATTGCCTTGGCCAAATTTGCCCGTGGGGCATCATTGGTGCATAACCCGGTTTTTTTTCACGCTGGTGCCAACCGACCCATACAACACACACACCTGTTGTCGTGCGTGTTTTACCACGCCCACGCCACAATGCCAACACCGCACACCACCACAACACCACTGAACGTTTCCACAACTACACACACACACCAACACTCACCACCCCCCAGCAACCACAACAGGTTGGTTGTGTAGAAGGTTTACAACATACACCGCGCGCATACACAACTCAGCTTTGTCCCCCCTCTTGGGTCAGTGACAATCTTTCTCATCTCCTTGCTCCTCTCATGTGTGCTCTTTGAAATGATCTCGGTCCTTCTCCCCCCTCCTCTCCATCGATCCCCCCCCCCCCCCCCCAGAGAGAAGATCCTCTCTGGTGGAAACTTCCCTCCCCTTTCTCTGGTCCTCAGCTCTGTTCCTCCTGGGGACGTTGTTCTCTCTACGTGCGTTCTCAAACTCTCGCCTCTCCCCTCTCCCACATGCACAGAATTCACACCTGTCAACGTCTCTTCTCTCTCACTCACCTCTCACGGTCCCCATGTCGAGATAGGCATGAGACTTCCCCTTTTTCGCCCTTAGAAGCTCTTCCAAAAGCCCTGTTAAATCCTATCACTCCCCTCTCTCTCCCTCCTGAATTTTGTAACACGTTAAGTTTTTTGCTATCTCAACGTGAATACCGTCCCTGGTTGTGATCTCGGCCAGTAGTAATTCAATTAGCCTTGCCTTCTCTCTATGCGAGAGAGATCCCCCGAACATTTGTATCTGTTTTTGGTCCCCCTGAAAAACACTAAAATGATTCCAAAACGGTAGTGAAAAGTAATTATTGAGTTGTGTGAAAACTCCTGAAAGCGCCTTGAAAGGAAAAGAAGATCTAAAGTTTGTTACTGGGGGTGGGTTATGTGTTTGACACTGCTTCTGAAGACAAAACGCTTGTTTTTTCTAATTATTGAGTTGTGTGAACACTGGAGACAGACCGGGCCCAGCTTCCGCTCATCTAAAGACCAATACCATCTTGAGTTATCCAAAATTCCTCTCCCTCCTGCTGTCCGTTCCTCTCTCTCCCCGTGATCCTCCTTCCTCCCTTTCCCGTCCTCCCTCTCCGAACACCGTCCTCATCTCTGAATGAACCTCTCCTCTGGGAATCCCCTCTTCTCACTTCCTCGCCTGTTCCCATCTACTCTTGTGGTGAGTGTCCCCTGTGGATCTCCCTCTCGTTTTTTGAAAAGTTGTCTCTCCATCCTTGTCGAGTGTCCCCCTAACTCTCTACTCCCTCATCTCGTCTTGTGGTGCGTCTCTAAGAGTCTCTCTCTCCTACACAAAACGTCAAGTCTCCTCTCTCTCTCTCCTCTCCCTCATCTCCTTACCTCCCTTCCCTTCCTCTCCTCTTCTCTCCAAGTTCTCCTCCTCCCTCCACCTCTCCTCCTTCACAACCACTGATGTCCTCTACCCACTTCCGAAGTCTCTGCCACCGCTTCTCCAGTAAATATTCCCAAACTTCCTCTCCACTCACTGCTCCCACACTCACATCTCCTTCCGTGTCCCCTCAAATTTCACACTCACGCACACACAACAACGATTGCACCTACACGTTTTTTTTTTTTCCTGACACACACATCCCCTGCTGCAGATCTAAAAACCTTTTAAATTACTAATCACGACACAATTTGTGGTTCATCAATGTTGAAAGTAGCCGTTGCTAACATAGTGTGTGCACTATTACCATGGATGGGCTTAGCATGAGAAAGTGAAATGGAATATTTGGTGACATGGTAAACAAACTTGTGGAGTAGCCCAATGCTCACAGTGGGGAAGGAAACTTTGTGTTAGACTCTCTGGTCTCTGTGTTTTGGTCCCCACCCACACTCTCTATAAACGTCTCTCCTGAACTCTCACGAGTAGCAGACATTCACTCTCGTAGGCCCCCTTTTTCCCGCTCTAATCAAATACCCTTTTTACACCAATGCACGAATACCACACTGAAATAGTTTGAATATCTCAGTTTCTCACTTCTCTAAATTTAAATCTCTGTCTTTCTGTAACTCTACATAAAACAAAATTACAGAGTCTCTGGATTATTCATTTGTAGATAGGTTGGTGCCAGCCCGCCCCCATTTACAAACCACCAACTAACAACATATGTAGAATTCTGTTTGAACTGGGGTTGTCTACCAGCATTCGGACTAAAGGGGTCGTTTGTAACCAAATACGATGAAAACAGAGGTTTTGTTGGGCAGGCATGAACAAATAGCATTTTTGATACTCGGTAGTCATTCCCATCATTAACAATAGGTTTACACAATCAATTGCCCATCTTAAGTAAGCAATCTCCCCTGAAAGGAGGTCACGGTGGCGCTTCATGCATTTAATCCCCAGTCAGAATTTTAAATGGACATTTCCTCGAGATTTCAAAGACGACCCACGTCAATTGCGGAAGTTAAATCAATATTTCTCAGAGAGTGGGGTTTTCAGTTCAGTGGTTTGTTTAGCGTCCCTGTTCACCATTGCCCCTTTGGATCTTATCATAAATGACTCCTAAAAATGATCATAATAAAAATAAATGAACAGACATGTTCACTGACCGGACGGTTGTGACATTAAATAAAAATTTCTTTTCCTAAAAACCGACATAATAACCTGACCCCAATGTTTTTTTTCCTGTTTTTGTTCATAAAATCGTCATTTTACAGAATGGAGGCCAAACGGAGAGAGAAGAAAATAAAACCCGATTTGCCAGCAATTGCGAAAATTGTCCCTTATCACAAAAATGAATTTAATAACACATAAGAAAAGTGGAATGATCCACATAACATTTCTGGGAACGTTGAATACCTGTCTTACTTTAACTTTACAGTTTTTTTTTTTAAAAGCCAATTCAAGACAAAAGTAGAAATGAGAAACTCTGGTTGTCTCTGGATGCAAAGATTATAGCAGATAAGGTGGCTAATAAAATCAGCTACATCTAACTAAGCTTATAAACTAAAGACAAAGCAGATAATACACCATATTTTCCCCAAAAATGAAGTGTTTTTTTCCCGTTTTTTAATCCCTACCGAAATGCTAACTAACTAAGCAGAAGCTGAAATAGACACCAAAATTCAAACTGAATTGTGTTGAATGGCTTTGGTTTTGACCCTACAATGACTGAAACAGAAAAAATAGTCCAGCTACCTCCCAGTTGACCCCAGTCCTTTGGACTGGACCCAGTACCACCAGAGAGATTCTTCGGAAACCGGTTTTGTCTACAACTGGAGGAATGGGCCTGGAGTATTCCCCTCAAAACATCAACACTGTAACAAAAGACTGTGGCTTGAGCTTTAATCAGGTGATATACTTTAATTTTCCCATATCGTGTGTGCCCCCTCTGGGATTTGGGGAGTTTTGCCCTGATTAATGCTGAATGTCAAAATGCGTCGGTCTCTTCCTCACCACCTACAGTGTGGTTTACCTTCAAAAACCCCTGGGCCCTGTTTCCTGACCCAGTTTTTGGTTGGCTGATTAGCCAGGGGCCTTCTAGCCCGGGGAGGGGGGGGGGACCTGTCTTTTTTCGACAAATTACTCGTAAATTCCCCTTTTTTTAGTAGTGCAGAACTGTGGTGGCAATGTGCAAGATGTTACATGTGATCACACATCGCGCCAGTGGACCACTGTAATACGTCCCCCCCATTGGATGCCCTGGGTGGCCGCTCACCATGTTGTAGTGCTCAGTAAAGCTTTGCCTTCCTGTGGGCTGTGGCCCACGCCCGTGTCAGTTTGCGTGTGTTGTGACAAAGGGGAAAAGTCGCGGAAGTGTCAACAGCAGGCCATATTTCGGGTGATCATCTTTCCCCATCAGTTGCAATTAAACTGGCATCTTCTCCAAACCAGAAGTGGGGGAGAAAGAGAAATGGTTTTTGGTAGGCTTGCAAACTAAATGAGGGTCGAGAATGTACCTGTTTGTGTTTCGCGTATTTCAAATTTATTTCTTACCTTTCGTGATTCTGATCACCAGCAACAGTGTTTTTTTGTGGTCAACTGGTCAGATGTGTCAAATCAAGAAGACGTTCTACTGGACAACAAACCAGCCAGGATGTCAGAGATCTTAGAGTGTCCTCATGGACGGTCACCTTGATTGTTGATAGTGCATGTTTTGTTCTCCTCACAACGCCGTTTGCTTTAACTATCATGATATATGAGCATGATTATTATGATCGGGAACACCCCGCTAATAAGTCTGTGTTGCATGCAGTCGGTTATTTCCTGTTCTACTCCAAGAGTGCTGTTAACTTATACTTGTACTGTTTGACGAACAGCACGTTCAGATCAGAGCTGATCCAGACAGTTCAAGAGTTTCACGGGTTATGTCATGTCACCATTCTCCCCAGAATTCGTTTGGGGTCGAAAAAGCAATGTCATTTGCCATAACCGCGACAATCACTTTGACCCAGTGACCTAGATATCGGACTCTGAAGACGCCATTTTGCACCTGGATTTTTTCCGGAAGTGAAAGGTTAGAGCTGTAAGCGATGTTACATCGCTTACAGCTTTGTTGTCCTTGACCTTGCGCTTACAGAAGAGTAGCTGATCGCTCCTGCATCTCCTAGGAGTTGTGCTTTTATTTTAGTCGCATTCTGTTTGCTGATAAGTATTGTAGCTATGCCTTGGTTTCAGTTTTCTCTTCTAACAACGTACGTTCAATTGATAACTTTCTTACTTGCCGATAACGGCTGCAATGTTCGGTTGAATGATCGAATTGAGCATCCGTGAAAACACGGTAAAGTAAGGTCAATAACTGGTCTTCTTCAGGCTAGCCAAGACTAAAACAGACACCTCCAGGATGAATGCGAAGGTAGTTTGGAACGAAACAAACAATAAAAAAAAGGTAGTTTTATGGAACAAACAACAGGGAAAAAACCAGCTGGTCATCAGAATTTGGAAGAGAACACATATAGACTAGCGCAAAATAAAGAACACTTTCATCTGACATCACAGTGACGTAAAGAAGAAATGACGTTTGCCTGACAAGTTCCAGGAAGGTTGATTCACATTATTCTTCTTCTTCTTCTTCGCAGTACGTATAGTAGCCACAATCAACACACTGATTATTATGCCACGGAACCGGGGAGGTTCATCCACATATGCCGGAAGAAATGGCCAGGAGGCCGAAGAATAAAGAAAGAGGAGAGAGGACGGACAAAATTTTAGCGACGATGGTATTTGTGCCAGTCTGACACAGAGTTACGTCCCTTTGTTTAAATTTAAGCTAATCAAAAAATAATAAACTTTTCGAGTTTGCAAGCGGGCCAATATGGAAAAAAGAAGAATTTCTTCTTGTTGCTGCATTATTTCTACATATAAAAGAAGTCGTGACGGGTGTACAGAGGATTCAGTTTCCTTGCTTTCAAGCTGAAAATGTCATCTTTCAGACAGATCACTGATCGGCGGTGCGGAGTTTACCGAGTTGAAAAGCGTTGACAGAATCAGTTGTCCGCTCGCTATTTAAGTCCACCCCGCGCTAATGAACAGTGGCGGACACAAGATGAAGCCTTCTAGTGATGTTCTCAAAGGTTTTAAAAAACATCTACCGTGCCATTTTTGTTCTACATCCACCCCGGTAAGCCTACCGACGGTACCGATTTGGCGACATTTTGCCTCGTTTTCTTACAAAAGGAGTGGCTTCCCTTGCGAAGTGGAAACGATCGTCAAACGCTGAATCTAACAATGCTTTGCTCCACACTACTAACTTTATCAGGAAATCACTAATGTTTTCTTCGACGCGCGATAAATTTAAGCTTACGATGTTGCACACAATAATTTTTTGTGGTTTTAAACTTTTTGAAAATCGTTGGGGAACAAAAATGTCTGCTACTTCGCGAGCCTGTCTCGCGAGATGACGTCATGGAAAGACGCCATTACTAAAGCGAAAATAGTTTCTGTCCGATTCAAATACCAGTATCATGAAAACCCAAATATTTAAGAGTGTTTTTTCTTATAAAAACATATGCATAGTTTCTACAGGCAGTACTCGACTTTTGAATGCTTATTTTTCTGTAAATTAATCGAGTTTTGTGGAACTTTCAATCATCTTGATTCTTGGAAGGAATTTGCAACAAAAAATGTCTCTTCAGCCTTGTATCGGCAATGTATGAAGAAATAGACCAATGTTTCAAAAAAATTGCGCAGTTAAATTGAACCCCCAAGGACCTGTTATTTACAATTCTAAGTTTGGTGTATTTTTATCAACATTTCACTTAGAAGTTGCATCGTCCTGTTTAAAATTCGGGCTACTCCCCACCTGGAGAATTCGTCGTCGAAAGACAAACGAGAAAACGCCATCCAGCTTTGATAGGAATCTGCAGGGGCTTTAATTTAGGGGGGCTTTTGTCCATTGGTGGATGTTCAAGCACATGATGGGGGACCAATGAGTGGTATGGCCAACAGCCTGTGTGCTTTGTGGTGGCAGGGGCTGGGGGGGTGGGGGAGGTGAACTTCCAGGGGTGTTTCCTGCGAAGCTCTATAGAGCTTCAATGGCCTCCACTGCGGGTGTTGGCAGGTCGTTCCACTCCTTGATAGTAGTTCGTGGGGGGGGGAGGGGGGAGCTTTGACGGTACTGCGTCCACCACTGGGGGATGAGGAGCTGTTGTGAATGGCCCCTACGTTGCCACTCTGGCTGAGGTATTACTGATCTCTAAACAAAAATAATTTATTCAAAATCCATTATTTAACACCCAACACACACACAGGATGAAACCAATGCAGGAATTCTGTTTGGGCTTTGTTGTTTTCCGAACAACCTGAATTTGCAATACTTTTATGAACGATTTATACCCTGAAATGAGATGGGAAAAAAAATGTTTATTGTTTTAAAAATGAAAAGCTGGTCTACAAATGTATTGCTTGATTATTAGTAAAAGTGCTTACAACAACAAAAACTTCTTATGGGTTTTCACCCCCTGACCCCTCACAAACAAGTTCATCCCTTGACCACCAATGGTGGCCCGCAGAACCAAGACCTCCCTGTTTTCATTTGTCCAGGTCTCATCCTTGCACACACACGCACATGGCGCGCAAGATACTAAGTGATGATTTAAAACATATGTGTAAAAAAACCATTGTCTAAAGCACACTTCTCTCTGTAAGCGAGGCAATATACATCGGATGCAACTGGAGGAAAATCCCAAAAACAGACAAGGCAGGGGTCCAGGGCCACCCCGCCTGGTTCGGTCAGGGGGCAACAGCCCCCTGAGCTGAAGACAAAAAATATACTAATTTCAAGCTTATTCTAGGCTTGTTAAAGTGATAATCAACACCTTTTTCCCCTTGAACTTTGAATCATTTTGGGGGTCAAAATTTTAAAAAAAGCGCCGTTCTGGTTTTCAGATTTTAAAAAAACAGGAGCCGCTTTCACCATTCGTTCCCCCTTATAATATCAGGACAGAAGAAGCACTGGTTGCACCTTTTTTCCGTTTATGAATTATCTCCTTTTCAAGTTCAAGTTCAAGTCAAGTATACTTTAAATATCTCCAAAAGAGAATATAGGTTAGGTGCAACAACAAGACCGATACAACATAACTTGAAATAACAATCAAACGTGTGAAACAAACTCTATACCAATCAAATAATTATTAAAAATAATAGCCCTTTTACAGCCTAAAGTTGATATATCCAAACTAGTCTTCAAAGTCTCTTATGTCCCTGTGAAATAATAATAGTTTACTACTACTACTACTAATTACAGTACAACCCCCTTATAGTAATGTACAGGGAGCCAAAGCTTTTCCTTTACTTATACAGGGTGTTCTTATAAACGATTTTCGGATATAGTTAAAGTTTTGATGATATTTTTATCTTATCCGATTTGTTTTTCAAGTCAAAGGCTAACGTAAAATTACTAAATATAAACCCATCCACCCCTTCCTTCATAGGTTTGAGGTCCAGAAAGGATTGGGTTATACATGGTATATTGCCCTGTGCAACAAAAAAAACTAGATGTAAAAGCATATCTAGTGTACAACCATTCTAACTTCCAGAATCGCCTTTGGAATCTATTCAGCATGCACATGCACGTGCATGCGCACACACGCACACACACAACACACACCTGACCGAAAAGTTGCCTGCGACATTTAGAGTATGCGACACTTCGCTACGGACATTATACCTATGAGTCACGATGCTCA
>JAGGCT020003234.1:0-14791 GCA_017654935.2 Phymorhynchus buccinoides | reverse complement strand
CAAGGGCACTAGAGGCCAAGTCAATGTTGGTACTTGAAGGGGAGAAAGGGGAAAAGAAGAAGAAAAGGTTGGAAATAGGGGTGTTAGGTGGTTTGAGGTCGATGGTTTGATTCACGTCCTATTAGGTGTTGCCTCTTTAACCCTTTCACCGCCAATGTCGCATTTTTGCACCACAATGATTTTAACACCCATGTCACTAAAAGCATCAAATCAGGGTCTGTTATCCAAAGACCATATTCTCTTAATTTTGGGGAGGTAAGGATAGGCCTTACTTTAAATTTGTCACAGAGGAATCCCCAATATAACACAGGTGTTTTTTTCTCTACCCAGGTAAGCTTAACAGAATTTGATTGGTTGAAAAATGGTTGGCGGCGAAAATTAATTGAAAATGTTCGTGAAGACTTGGTTTTCCTGTAGATGAAGAATTGATGACGATGAGACAGAAGTCGAGACGTGGCAGCTGTCGTGGATGATTCCGGAAACGTTGCGGACCCTTGAACGTTGGGGTTTGCTGTCTCTTTACAGGATCATTCAGAGTCCGAGTCGTGATGTTTCTGCTAGCAGCACCTGCGTCTCGGCAGGAGACGGTGGAGCACTGTGAGACAGCCCAAGGTTGTCCGTTGGTCTCCTGTGATCCGCTTGCCTGTCGTTGGTTTCGGTGAGCAACCCTCTCCTCCAAGGTCGTCTTCAGGACCACCGGGCAACCTGCTCTATGCCAGGGTGCTGGTGTCGTCGACACACGGGCAGGAGACAACAGTTGAGTCGAACAGTCTCTGCAGGTGGGTGATTCCCTCCCAGTAGATGGTACTACATCCATCCACTGGGCACCGGCGGTCTTGTTGACTCAGAGGCCAACACTGCAGAGATCATCCAAGTCGCTGTATGTCGCCCCGTCTGCATGTCAAGTCAACAAACACCCGTGGTGAGGGAGCTAGATTGCGTTGCCCTTCTTACTGTCTGCCACCCAATAGGACTTCGTGTGTACTGTCTCACACCCAGTACTCGGAATGTGGTTTGAGGAGAAAAAGAATATAAAGTTGAAGAGTGGATGTTTCTTCTAAGGTGGAATGCAGATGAAACAGTCCTAGCATGTGTGTGTGTGTGTGCAACATGCACGCCTGCCACATAACGTTAAAACGATTACAATTCATCAACACATTCCAACACCCTAAAAACAAGCAATGCTGTATACATGACATCAACATCCAAGTTAAAATCTATATTATTTTAGCAAAATGTTATTTCGGCTTATGTTTTCCAAATAGCAGTTGCCTCATTGGCTATCTGGAGGTCATACTTCAACTCGGACATGACGGATGAATTCACTTTATCCTATGAATACTTTGGAGCTATAATCTAGCTATAGAATTGATAAGCTAGATTTTCCAATAGAATATTATATACCAAATAGCCTTCAAGTTTAACATTTCAAACGAAAGTTTCTGAACCATGTCAATTAAACTCTAAAACTGTAAAACATATGCACATGTATGCATATTATATGTATCATGTGTACACAAGTTTCAGTGTGTGTATGTTGTGTGTGTTAGTTAAGCTCATCACTCACATTATCAACTCTATAAAGTAATTCTCTTTTGACACGTAATCCCTTCCCCACTCTAGGTCTCCACATACTTTTGCTTTCACACTTATGATCGATGCATGCGCTTAATATCAAATCAAAAGGATAAACATTTTCAGCAAAGAGTACCACAATGACCAATTACAATTTTCAATACAGTGGAACGAACCTCCCTTATAAGACCTTCAAAAATCATCCAAAATGAGGTCTTATAAGGATAGGGGTCTTATAAGGGAGGTAATTTAATACTTACAAAGAAGGGCAATGTCTCAGAGAAGTAGGTCTTATGTGGGAGGGAGTCTTATAATGTGTTGTTTTATAAGGGAGGTTCCACTGTACAACCATTAACTACTGTACCAAGCTTAAATGTGAATTATTAATCATTTCTATTTTTCTAATTCTCCACTTCAAGCCAGCTGGTGCCAGCAAGGTCTTTACATTCTCTAAATCTCTGCCAAATTTCATCACAATCCGTCCAGTTGTTTTGTTGCTGTTGAGAAAATTGATAAACAGACGAGATAGACACCGAGACAGACAGACAACATGAAATAATACCTGTCAAAGACTTTTGCCGGGTAATTAATGATCATCATAATTATCAACACATATTTCTAATCAATAATACTGTATACAGGCATCAGAATGGTCTGAAGTCCAATCCTCTGAAAACCGCGGTAAAAGGGCCACCAAGGCCCCAGACTACAGAGGGACAACACTGAAATCAGTTCCCAGCAACACCAAAAAGGCTTAATATAGTGAAAAATCACTTTAAAATGCTATTTAACACAACTACTACACCAGGCATGGGAATTAGAGAAGACAAAAAAGACTGAAAATTGGGGTCTGGAAGCAGGCATAGAACAAGGAATAAAACAACAACTGAAAACCGTGTGTGTTGGGATACAGCCCCCAGAAAATGAAGCTTCTTCTGTTATCTAAGCCTTAAAAACAGTATTAGAGATAAGACTGATATATTTAGTTCATTTTGCATTCATTTATAACCAATAACTTAAGTTTTGCTCATTGGGCTTCTTTTTTTTATCTCATAAATGTCCTCTTGGACCATCAAAAAAGCTGAAACGTGCAAAAACAAGACTGAAGAGGACCATCCAAAAAGCTGAAATCAGCCCAAAGACTGACAATTCCCATGCATGAACACTGAATAAAAAGGCAAAACCTCTGACAAGAGAAGCCAATCCTCTGTCAGAAATTCTTAATCCTCTGACAATTCTGATGCCTGTGTTACAGAGTGTATATCAACACAAGTCAAGTCAACACACATGTCTGATCTATGCAAGGGTGCAAATCCCCAAAATGAAAAAAAAACCCTGAAACTGTGAAAGGCAGGGGTCCAGGGACCCATGGCCCCGGCAGGGTACAGGGGCAAAAGCTCCGTCGGACGATTCAGGGGGCAAGTTAAGAGAGAGAGATAACGAGATAGACAGACAGTTAAAATGATAGACAGACAGTTTGAGTCTGATAAGCCTTGCAAAATTATTACCATTTCTTTTACATTGCCTTTGTAAACTTCCAAGATAGAACAACCAAGTTCAAAACGCCCCAAATCGCTTGTGGTTAAAAAAAAAGGTGTGTGTGTGTGTGAATTCTTAAAAAAACCTGAAGTTGTTTCTGGTAAAATTAAAAATACTGAAATCAGTGTAAAAACGAAAGAGTAGCACCCATGTCTATGTTAGCAAGAAAAATGAGCAAATCACCAAAAGCTAGCTAACAGTTCATAGGTATCCTTCCCCCATACCTCTTCCACAGTAAAGATGTGCCACCACCCCACCCCACACCCCCACCCCCATTTCTCGGTTAATTCCATTTTTCCCTTTCTTACCAAACATAAAGCTGTATTTTATGAACCTTTTCAGCTAATTATCTTTTTGGAATAGTAACCCTAGCCCTACCCCCCCCCCCCCCCCCCCCCCCCCCCCCCTATAAGACGGAAAAACGCAATGAACCACGACTGTGACAAAATACTGCGGTGTACTGCACTACATAGGGGCGGGGGGGGGGGGGGTCCTATTAGATAATGGCCTTTATCATGACTGCAATTAATTATTGAACAAAGATAATTAGCTGAAAATGTTCATAAAATACAGCTTCATGTTTGGTAAGAAAGGCAAAAACGGAAAAATGGAATTAACCGAGAAATGTAGGGGGGGGGGGGGGTGGGTGGCACATCTTGACCTTTACTCAGCATTCTATCAGAAATTTATCTCTATATTTTTGTTGTTCCCGGACTATTTCTACACAGCTCAACATAAGAAAAACAACGGGGTCATTAATTTGCTCCCATGCACGTTTGCAGCGTGCTTGGAGGTGATACGATTCATCGCTCCAAATGTCAATGGAACTTTTCAAACTTATAGACAAAAATAAAGACCGGGGCTCCCATCTGTCTATGAAGTACTAGAATTCTAAGGGACCCTCTAAAAGAATGTGCAGAGGGTCCAAGAGATGCACTATAAAAATTATTTTTAGCATTCACAATGTCATTGGGACCCTCTAACCCTCCTCTAGAACCCTCTATACTGTAAGTGAAGGAGTCCCTGGGACCCCTTGTCTTGCAGGACGATTGGGAGCCCTGAAGACCAACACATTTATCAAATTACATTTTAAAATTTGTATCCAAATACTAAAAGCAAATAAACAATTTAGTACATTTTAACACGAATTAGAAATAAGACCTCCATTTTGAATGTAAAAAAATCAGTTTTTGGGAGGGAAACGAACACTCCGTTTATTATTAAAAAAAAACACCTACAAATGCAAGCAATGAGAAACAGCTATCAAAATAAAGACAAATCAACTGACTATTGCTGAAAGTTTAACAGTTTACAGTGGAACCTCCCTTATAAGACCTTCAAAAATCATCCAAAATGAGGTCTTATAAGGGAGGGGTCTTATAAGCAGGCAAGGCAATGGGTGAAAAGCATTTTTCTCTGAAAATATTTTTGGGTTCATAAGATGTTGTCTCTTGGTGTGGTCAAGGGGTAAAAAGCCCTTCATGGTGATCAGGGGGCATTTCTCTTGAAGATGAATGCATAAAACTGTTAAAAATTAGGGGAAAGAGCATCTCCTGAAGCTTAAAACCCCCTCTGTCATTTGACTTTTCCACATCCACTTTTCTCTGAATTCAGAGAATTCTCTGAAGATTGACATGCCTGATAAGGGAGGTAATTTTAATACTTACAAAGAAGGGCAATGTCTCAGAGAAGTAGGTCTTATGTGGGAGGGAGTCTTATAATGGGAGGTCTAATAAAGGAGGTTCCACTGTATCAAAGACACTGAAAAGAAAGACTAACATCCGGTCCCTTGTGTGTAGCTGCGAATTGGGATTCGGAATGAGCGGCATGGGAGCAACGCCACTGTACGGCCCAGAAGATGGGACAGCAAAAAAAAACCCCAAAAACAACAACATCCGGTCCCTTTTCCCTTTAAGAGTAGTGAGGACAGAAACACTGGTTATGTCCCTTTTAAACGTGACACATTTAGGTTACATTAACTCTTTTTTTCAAACCTGAGTTATTTTTTTTGAGTCAGTTATACTTTGGATAACTACCCCACTAACGATAACTCTTATCAGCCCGGCTCGCCGTAACTCTTAAGTAGTCCATCTTACCCTTTTAGAGTCTTTGACTGTATTTCTATCTTGCCTGTACCTGTACTTTCGATTTAATTCACGCACGCTGAAGCATGCGGGGTAAGAAATGGGATAAGCTGCACAACACCGAGACATCAAGCAAATTAAAATAGTTGTGCCCCCATGGGAATCTTTTGTACAAATAATTCCCCCATCTTCTGGAAGTTGTGCTTGTAACTTCCTCTAATCTCAGGCACGGCAATGGAGGATAAGTGTTTTTCTCTGAAAATATTTTAGGGTTTCAGAAGATGTTTCTTGATGTAATGTGGTAATTATAGTATGCAATGTAATGTTTTATGTGGTACATGTTATCATTATTACTGTGATGTCATTATTATCTGTGATGTCATTATTGTCTGTGATGTCATTATTATCTGTGGTCATTATTACTGTGATGTCATTATTACTGTGATGTCATTATTATCTGTGATGTCATTATTACTGTGATGTCATTATTATCTGTGAATATTACTTGCAGCATCTAAAGGGGATCGATCATTGGATGCTCAGTGTACTTTTTATGAGTGTGTGTGTGTGTGTGTGTGTGTGTGTGTGTGTGTGTGTGTGTGTGTGCCGAAAAACAAATTTCTTCACTAGTTTGGAGACAATAAAATTGTTGAATTGTTAATCAAGGGACTATAACGATGGCTTGGAGTCAAAACGGACTATCTCTAGATAGTCCATTGACGTATTATTGGACTTATTGCAAAAATTAATAACTTGTATCAAACAATGACTGCAGAAATATAAAAAGGGGGTTATGCTTTTTATATTTCTGCAGTCTTTTTTTTATACAAGTTATTAGTTTTCGTAATAAGTTCAATAATATGTCAATGGACTATCTAGAGATAGTCCGTTTTGACTCCAAGCCATCGAATTATTTATTAAGCGCTTTATGGTGAGCAGGAGGCAATTGCTCATGAGGATGAATGTGTAATATTTTTGTAATATTCTGGGACACAAAACAACAACAAAATGTGGACACAACTCAACTTACCTTACCCTAAACAGATTCTTGGCCCAATAATGGCATCATTATTTACAGTACCTATTTTTGATGAGCGAATTTGTAGTAATAATCATAATAATAATAATGGATATTTGTTGCGCTCTTTCTCCAAAGAGCTCAGAGCGCTTACAAAGTTAACTTTAGACAACAACAACAATAGTAATAAACACAAAACAATCAGAAATATATATACAAATCTGATACTTCACACATGCGCATGCGCACATGCACAGCACACACACACAAGACATTCTTACCCAAAGGCTACTTTACATGCAAGCATTATATTTATGTTTTGGGGAATGTGTGTGCATCTCCCCGTGGGGATACCGGAGGGGTATTTCATACAAATAGTCCCCCCACCTTCTGGAAGTTCTGTGCTTGTAACTTCCTCTAATGTCTTGTCACTCTTTGACTGTCCTTTCGGTAAAGGTAAAGATGTGCCACCCCCCCCCCCCCCCCCCCCCTGCATTTCTCGGTTAACCCTTTCGCCGCCAGCCATTTTTCATCCAAAATGTTCTCTCAAACTTACCTAGGTAAAGAAAAGTTGGCATCTGCAGTACTGTGAATCCCCCAATGACATGCATCAAATAAACCCTTTCCTTATCTCCCACAATTAACAACATAAGGATATTGGATAACTGATCCAACTTTTATGCCTTTTAGTAGCATGGGTGTTAAATCAGTGTGGTGCTAAAATGCGACATCGGCGGTGAAAGGGTTAATTCTATTTTTCCGTTTTTGCCTTTCTTACCATACATACATAAAGCTGTATTTTAGGAACATTTTCAGCTAATAACCTTTTTGGAATACTAACCCTATCCCTAACCCTAGCCCTAAACCTAACCGTACCCCCCACTATGTACTGCAGTACACCGCGATTTGTCACAGTTGTGGTTCGTTGCGTTTTTTCGTCTTATAGGGGGGGGGGTAGGGTTAGGTTTAGGGATAGGGATAGGGTTAGTATTCCAAAAAGGTTATTAGCTAAAAATGTTCCTAAAATACAGCTTTATGTATGGTAAGAAAGGCAATAACGGAAAAATAGAATTAACCGAGATAGGTAGTAGGGGGGGTGGCACATCTTGACCTTTACCGTCCTTTCCCTTTGATTTCTGTCATCTATCTTTCCGACTTGTTGGCCCATTCTCCTGCCTTTAAAAAAAAAAATAATCCAAATATTTTCTCCTTAGCAGAGCTTAATCTAGGATTTATGAAAAAGGGGGGCAGTCCCCCCCTCATATCAAAAAAAGGGAGGCACTCCCCCCATTCCAACCCCACATCACATACATAAGAACCAGTACCTCCCCCACCCTCGTACACAGACTTCAACACCTCAGTCAGTCAGCCACGGCCACTTTTTCAACCAGTCATTTTGGAACCGATGTTCCTTTGCACTGCCACTGTTGTCATTCTTTTCCGACGTTTTACATGTAGAAGCCTTTTCTTCGAGGTCTTCACACTCGCTTGGAACAGGATTTTTTTTTCACTTTCCCTCCGCGAAAATCAAAATCAAACAGGGTCCCTGCCCGCTTCATTTTGAAGAACATTCAAGATGGCGGCCGAAACTCTCGCAACTTCCTGTCGGTAGAATGAGAATTGGTTGATTAACACTAACATTTTGTCAAGAACCAATGAAATGTCGAGAAATCCTTCACTCCTGCTCGATACTTTCAGTTTATCCAGACGACTGGTTTAGCAGACGACAAAGGTCTTCCCGCATCGATCGGTAAAAACTGCGGGCCGTTCTGCAAATGTGCGGGACTCGGCCCGCTCCCCGCGCCGATTATCGTGGGAAGGAACAGAATTTTGGGGGATTTTACCAATCCCGCGCTCTAGATTAAGCTCTGCCTTAGTTTGAGCTCCTCCGAAATCAGAATGTGTTGGATGTACGCAGCAGGGAGACCACTACACCAGTGAAAACTGAACACAGGACACATACATACCTTACCCATTATGGCCATATAGCCTGGGAACGCAGAAGTGTGTGCATGTGTGTGATCATTGACTAATTAATAACTTTTTACAGTGTACATGTAAATTTATCAGAAATTACAAACAATAGCACAGCTAAACTTTGCACGATTATAAATACAATTACTGCTTATATCAAAAATTCCAAAAGTCACCAAAACAAGTTCATTGCAAATCAGTTATTTTGCTTTTTATACACGAGTAAACAAAAAACGCAAACGTCCATCATATCATTTGTGGCAAATTTTCAAGTGTATTCCACACTTTTCTTGAGGCCATTGTAGCTTATTTTTATATATATATATTATTTTTATATTATGTATTATTTATTTAGTCTTAAATTCCTGGGATAATTTATTTTAATTCCAGAGTACAAAAGGTTATTCATTTGCATAACCCCTTGACTGCCAGAGAGAAAATGAAAGAAAAAATCATTGGGCAAATCATGCCATGAAAAAGACAACTGATAGAGCCAATCTGGCAAAATGGTCTGGGGAATGGGGGATATTACTGCTCTGTTGACTGTGTTAGAGCAAAAGCCAGCATATCAGGATTATTCCTCTTCATCTGATGACATCATCCATCATCAGTGATGATACGTTGGAGGCAGTCAAGGGGTTAAGGGATAAGTTATTTTAATTCCTCTCTGTGTATACTGTGTAAGCTTGCAACAGGCCCTAATTTTTTTTTACTAATTATGACACTATAAAGAAATGTCATTTTTGTTATGTAACCCCCCAAAAAGACATTTTAACTGTGATTAAATTTTGCTCTAAGTACAGTGGAACCTCCCTTAAGACCTCCCATTATAAGACTCCCTCCCATTCAAGACTCCCTCCCATATAAGACCTACTTCTCCAAGACATTGCCCTTCTTTGTAAGTATTAAAATTACCTCCCGAGGTTATAAGACCCCTCCCTTATAAGACCTCATTTTGGACGATTATTGAAGGTCTTTACTTATAAGGGAGGTTCCAGTGTACCACGCAAACAAAATTTACAAATACACAAGTGCAGAGAACAACAGAACATGGGTTTTTTGTTTGTGGCTCAAGCCACAAACCTATAACTCACTTTGTCGGTCGGTCGGTCCAAAATGGTCACACATTTTGACAAAATTGTCGCACTTCAAATCAAGGCTACACTTCAAATTGAGGCCGCTCTTTAAAATAATGTATTTTAAAAGCATACAAAATAATAAACACATGGGTGAAAGTGACAGATTTTGAAAATAAGGAGGGGGGGGGTAGGTGTCCAGGGGCCGCTTAGGCCTTGATGGGGTGTAGGGGCAGCCACCTGCTTGGGGGATCATTGGGGCAAACATCCCGGAAGCTGACAAGAATGTACAGATAAATGCCAATTTTGTGAGCTCTCCCGAGGTCTTTCATTCACATTTATGAAATGTTTTGAACTCTAAAATGACATTGAAGTTGAAAGTTCTAAGGAGCAGACACACTTTGTGGCTTTTGGTTGCTCAAATCGGTCGATTTCTAGCAGTTTTTTTCCCCATGAAAATTTTAAAATAAGGAATTCCTTATTTTCTTATTTTGAAACTAAGGAAATCCTTACTGAGAAGGAAAACTTTCACCCATGTAAACATACGTAATACAAACACTACAACAGACACGACGAGTATGCGGTGCTTCTTTTGATGAGCATAAGTAGGATACATAGTTTTAAATGTTTTCCAAAAGATATAAAAAGTTACGAAATGGTGCAGAGATAACATTCTGGGCCTGTATTCACGTTGAGATAGCATGAGACTTAGCATGATGCTAACTTAGAAGCTCTTCCAAATGTCCTATAGGATTTAATAGGACATTTGGAAGAGCTTCTAACTTCTAAGTATCCTATAGGACATTTGGAAGAGCTTCTAAGTTAGCATCATGCTAAGTCTCATGCTATCTCAACGTGAATACAGGCCCTGGTTTACAGATTAAAATTATTGAAAAGCCAGGGGAGGTGACTCATGATTGGAGTGGTAAAAATAGACCGCGTGCCACAAACTATTGCGAATTCGCGCTTGTTTTTAAAGTCTTTTTCAAACAACATAGACAACACAATACTTCACCTCTTCACAGTCGAGCAGTCTCCAAATGACCAGGGCCTGTATTCACGTTGACATAGCATGAGACTTAGCATGATGCTAACTTAGAAGCTCTTCCAATGTCCTATAGGATTTAATAGGACTTTTGGAAGAGCTTCTAAAGTTAGCATCATGCTAAGTCTCATGCTATCTCAACGTGAATACAGGCCCAGGTTTATACAGAAAATTAAAAAACCAATTGTTGTTGAATACAGTTCAGAAGTGTCAGAGGGAGGGAGAGGTGGGAGAGTGGAGAGAGGGAGGGAGTTAGAAATAGTGAATTCAATCTCATCAATGGCGGAGGGAAAAAAAGAAGAAAAAAAAGTGGGTGATTGAAAAGGGATAGTGGATAAGAATTCAGTGTGTGAATAAACATCTAGACTGCCAAGATTGTGAAGAATAATATCACACACACACAAATACACACACACACAATGAGTGAGTCACTGCGGGCTTTCGCCTCTTAGTTTGGTGGCTGTTCTCACGTATACAAAAGTTTTTCAAACAGCCAACAAGAAATTATTGATTTTCTTATTACACTGGAACTCCCTTATAAGACCTTCAAAAATCATCCAAAATGAGGTCTTTATAAGGGAGGTAATTTTAATACTTACAAAGAAGGGCGATGTCTCAGAGAAGTAGGTCTTATGTGGGAGGGAGTCTTATAATGGGAGGTAATTTTAATACTTACAAAGAAGGGCGATGTCTCAGAGAAGTAGGTCTTATGTGGGAGGGAGTCTTATAATGGGAGGTCTAATAAGGAAGGTTCCACTGTATCATAAAATTTAAAAAGGATCTCTAAAACTCAACAATACAATAAGACTCAATCTGAGAAAATGGCCTAGAGATATATATATCTTTCCTGACTTGTCTAAACCAAAAACCATCATCCAGGGCTATGAGTTATGACATCAAAAGTTATGACATCATCAATGACACCACACAGCCTGTAGTAGATACCTGAGGCAGGCAGTGAAGGGGTAACCCATTCAAACAATACACGTTAGTCGGAGTGTTCGTCGAGGGAAAAACAGGTGGATTTTCAGGATTGCTTTAGCCCTTTCACCGCCAATGTCGCATTTATGCACCACAGTCACTTAACCACCCATGTCACTAAAAGGTATCCAATCTGGACCTATTATTCGAAGACCCTAGTATTTTCTTACAGGGTTCGTACAGATCTGTGTCCAAAATAATTCCAGGACTTTTCCAGGACCAGTTTACAAAATTTCAAGGACTCAATCTGGCATACTGGTCAATGTCGGTTTCGTTCCTGCCCGAGTTGCTTGTGCTTGTAGGGTTAACATTCCTAGCTCGTTAAAATTCCTAGCTCGCTACTATGAGAGTGACTATTTCCGACAACCACAAATTTCACTTTTTCGTTACTTGAACCATTTACCTAACCCTAACCCTAGAAAAAAGTGAAATTTGTTGTTCATGCTCAATGTTGCAAAATGCAGCAGTCTTATAGTATAGCGAGCTAGGAATTTTAACCCGACAGTGCTTCTGGCATTAACAATGGCTTTTTACAGCACTCTCGTCCATGCTGGTGATGTCAAAGTTCTTTTTGCACACTGTGCAGCTAGCTTTCAGTTTTGAACCATCTGTTGACGGAGCTAACCAGCTCTGATATTCTTTTTTTTGTTGCAGCCAAACATCGTTGAAAATGCAGTCTCCATTTTGTAGGAAAAGGGAAGTACGGAAAAGGGAAGTAGCTTCAGCGGCAGACAACTCGCGCAAATGTCTGCTATGATCGCAATATCGGTATGACCTTAAAAGTTTTGTTAGTTTTTGTATTTGAATTTAGCTTTAACCTTCATTTATTTTTTGTGGAGGAGAGATTTTGACTTTGATGGATTGAGATTAAGGACGTGGTCAGATGATTTTGAAAATTCCAGGACCTTTCCAGGAATCTTGGGGCCTTTGCTGTTTTTCAAGCACTTTTCAAGCCCTGGAAAAGGCATTGTCAATTTTCCACTACTTTTCAAGGTTTCAAGGACCCTGTACGAACCCTGTTCTTAATTTTGGGAGGTAAGGATAGGCCTAATGTTATACATGTCACAGAGGAATTCTCAATATTGCAGAGATCTTTTTAAAAAGTTAAGTTTAATTGTATTTTTCGCTGAAAATGGCTGGCGGCGAAAGGGTTAAAGGCGGAGAGGGTCAGCTGCTGACGGAGGGAGAGGAAAAGTTGGTTCCAGGCTGCAGGTTCTGAAACGGCGAAAACACCGGCCAACAGTTGAATGAAGGTTTCTTGTTATACCTAGGGACCTGAAGGGAAAGAGAATCTGAAACTGATCGCAGCATCCATGCACAAGGTACATGAAACTTCCCACAAACTCACATTATACAGCAGTATACAATAATAATAATAATACTGAACATTTATATAGCGCCTTACTCCCTTTGCAGGGAGCTCAAAGCGCGTTACATAGACAATAAAACACAAATAAGTCATTATACACATAAGACTCGCTACAATCAAATCAAATATATAAAATAATATTATTTAAACAAAGCCCTGTTCATAACCACAACATTTGAAACAATATTATAAGAAAAGAAACAAAATTGCAAGGGAAATCAAAGTTCATGAGGTACATTATTGCGCAAACACACGCACACTAATAGAGAAGCACACAGTCATACACCACGCACACATCAATGGGCATTCACACACACACACACACAAAGCCACGCGTGCGCATGCTTGCACGCACCGATCCCAATTCAACCACCCCCACTTGCACACAAGCACACATATCCATGATTCAGGTTCTGAAACAGAGACTCAAACTCAGAGACTCAAGCATGTGGATTTAAGGTCAGATGTGAGTGGTTAGTGGTATGAAGCATCAAAGAGGTGAGTTTTCAAAGAAGTCTTGAAAGACTGAACTGTGGAAGAATGGCGAACACTGTGTGGTAAGCCATTCCAGACTGAAGGAGCAGAGTGTGAAAAAGAGGATTCTCCAAAGGATTTTGTTTTAACACGAGGAGTAGAATCACATTGACTGATTGAGACCAGAGCTTCAGATTGTTTTCATACTTTGTGAGTCATATGACTCCTGACTACAGAAAATGAGGGGTCATTTTTTTTAACCCTTTCACCGCCAAAATCGCATTTTAGCACCACAGTGATTTAACACCTTTAAAAGGCATCAAATTGGGGTCTATTTATTATCCAAAGACCCTATTCAAGGCTATTGTCTTAGTTTTGGGAAGGATAGACCTTATTTTATATATGCCACAGAAGAATCCCCAATACTGCAGATGGATTTTGTTCTCTACCCAGGTAAATTTAATGGAATTTTTTGGCTGAAATGTGGCTGGCAGTGAAAGGGTTAAAATGATGGGCCACTAAATGACTAATGTGTTACTAAACCTAAATTTCATACATTACATTATGCGTGTAGGCGTGTGTGTGTGTGTTCGTGAACATGCACATGAGTGTATGCATGAACAGAACTTGAAATTTATTGCTATAAAAAGTCAAGTTAGTACTTGGCATACATATAATGAGGCAGAGAGAGATAGACTCATAGAGAGAGAGAGAGGACATAGGGGAGGAGGGGGGGGACATTTGGATAAACTTAGTTCGTAAGTCATGTAGTAAGTTGTAGATCTAGAAAAACAATTACAAAGACCATGCAAGTTTTTATGCCTACAAAACCTTTTTTAGGATGACTGAATGACGTAAAATTGTTATGACATATTTGTGAGGTGATGGGAAAAGAAAGAAAAATCTGATTGAAATGACGTTCTCTCTCTCTCTCTCTCTCCACTCATGCTGAATGATTGCATGCGTCTGGTGCATTACAAGGTGTAAACATGCGTCAGTTTGACAAAATGCGCGTGAATGGCGCAGGCGCGCCAAGTATCTGAAGCTCTGTGAAACATGTAATCAATGCACAAAAACACACACACAGACCTGTTTACCCCCTACACAAGTCTTGAGTAGTCTGGATAGCTGAAATGAGTAGTTTTGGTGCAAAATATGTAGTTTTATTCATAAAACCATCAAACAATGTTCACTGAAAATGAGTAGTAATCAAGAAGTAAAGAGCATTATTTTCAATTTTGAAGAGTAGTAGAGGTCCAAATTGAGTAGAATACTCAAAAGAGTAAACAGGTCTGCATACAACTTGGGAGTCATTCTTCAAAACGAGGTGCACAAACTTAACACCCACACACATACGTACACTTAACTGAACATCAACACACACACACGCAATAATCTCACAATCCAACACATTCTTCCTCTGTCAGCCAAAACACATACAACTTGGGAGTCATTCTTCGAAACGCAGTGCTCGAACTTAACACCCCCACACATACATGCACTTAACATCAACACACACACACAATAGTCTCACAATCCAACACATTCTTCCCCCATCAACCAAAACACATACAACTTGGGAGTCATTCTTCGAAACGCAGTGCACAAACTTAACACCCACACACATACATGCACTTAACATCAACACACACAAAT
>JAGGCT020003233.1:12500-14799 GCA_017654935.2 Phymorhynchus buccinoides | reverse complement strand
CCCCAATGATACCTACCGCAGAAGAGAGTAACAAACTGGAGTCAACAAGTTAAGCAACCTTTTGCAAACCAAGGCAAACTATTTCTCTGATCTGGGTGATTGGCACAGCTTTCGTTAACTAATCAATACACATTTAGCCTAGTTACTTACCGACCTGCATGCACAATTTCACTTTGCTTACATGCAAATTACGTGGTGGGTACCGCCCACACCAGTGTTAGGGTACCCTTTGTAAAAACAAAAGAGTCAAGGTTGATGCACAAGTTCAGGGCTGCTCCCTCATCACATCAGACGTATCAGAACCAGGAAAAAAGTGATACAGAGGTGACAGAGAGTGGGTGGTGTTCAGGGCAAGGCAGCTATGGTCACCTATCACTGCTCGGTTTTGGAACGACAACGCGAGAAAGTCGGTCAACGACACGGTGTGAGACAGGCTCTTTCAAATGCTCAACAGTCCAATACAGTACAAGCATAGAGCTGGCATTAAAAAACCCCGCGAGCATTATTGTCTGTAAAGAGTAGCCATCACGATCTACAGGTCTCAAAGTGACTGAACATTGAAGGGATATGCTGTAGAGAGCCACCCTGGTCAAATAATAATAATAATAATAATAATAATAATAATAGTGAATCATTTATATAGCGCACTCTTCCACCAAATGTGGAGCTCTATGCGCTTAACAACAACAAAAATTAAAAGCAAGAAATTCAACAACAAAACCAAATAATCGCTCACGCACATGCAAATAGGCATACACATACACACCTCACCCACACATACACGCACGTACGCACATACACACACACACACACACACACACACACGCACTCACACACACACACACACACACACACACACACTCACACACACACACACACACACCGTTACCATCACCACCGCTCACCCCACCCCAAAACACCATACAAAATACAATCAGTTAATAACCACTCCAAACAAGGCGGTTGAGCTCACAAAGGCTGTACAAGAAGGATGGAACAATTTGGAGCAAGAAAACTCCTATTTGCTGCATGAAAAATGGCGCCAAGGGGCGATTTAGAATATGGGGAAGTTACGTTCGTTGCTGACAGCCCATAACGCAATTCACAGTACAGTGGAACCTCCCTTATAAGACCTTCAAAAATCATCCAAATGAGGTCTTATAATGGGAGGGGTATCATAAGGGAGGTAATTTTAATACTTACAAAGAAGGGCGAAGTCTCAGAGAAGTAGGTCTTATGTGGGAGGGGGGGTCTTATAATGGGAGGTCTTATAAGGGAGGTTCCACTGTATGTCCAAAACTGAAAGATTATTGTACTTATTTCCAGTGAAAACAATCGGGAACACATCTCTATATCGTTGTCTGTAGGACTCCAAATTCAAACTTTTTCAGAAGAACCAAAATGGTGAAAATCAGTCGCCATCTTTGCACAACGAAACCGGTTACTTTTCGGATTTGACATTTTCGGTTTCTTTTCGTATTCAGCACGTAACCTGAGACTCCTTTTTTCGTGTCACTGAGAAAGAACCAAACGATTCTTTGAGCTCGCTTTCGTTGCATGATGAGTCATGACATGTTTTTGTTGTGGATGTCAAAGAGGGGGTTGCTTAACTTTTTTTGGCACGTGCTCACTAGGTAAAAAGTTTCGGAAGAATTTCGCAAGAAAAGCAAGGTTTTTGACAGCTCTTGTCGAGAAAAGAAGATGGAAATCTTGAGACAGAATAGAGAGAGAGGGGGGGGGGGGGGTGTATGGGGTACGAGAGGGGGAGGGGGGTAGGTGAATGGCAAGATGGGGAGGGAGTTAGCGGGGGGGGGGGGGGGGGGGGTGAGGGGGTGAGTTATCGATTAATCGAGGATAGAGTGACGGGAGAGGTAAAGGGGGCAGGGGGAGGGAGGGGGGGGGGGGAGGGGAAGGAGAGAGGGTATCGGGTTGTCGTTTCATATGGAATGGGTACTTTTTGTCCTGTCAGTGTGTTTGTTTATTTGTACGTTCGATCCTGGAAAGAGGGGTGGTGGGGGAACAAAGAAGAAGAAGAAAGAAGAAGAAAGAAAGAAAGAAAGAAAGAAAGAAGACGAAAGAAGAAGAAGAAGAAGAGAAGAAGAAGAAGAAGAAGAAAGAAGAAGAAAGAAAGAAAGAAAAGAAGAAAAGAAGAAGAAGAAGAAGAAGAAGAAGAAGAAAGAAAGAAAGAAGACGAAAGAAGAAGAAGAAGAAGAAGACGAAAGAAGAAGAAGAAGAAGAAGAAGAAGAAGAAGAAGAAGAAGAAGAAGAAGAAGAAGAAGAAGAAGAAGAAGAAAGAAAG
>JAGGCT020003233.1:0-5000 GCA_017654935.2 Phymorhynchus buccinoides | reverse complement strand
CGCGCGTGTGAGTGCAATGAAAAGGTTAAAACGCGCGTGTGTGAGTGCAATGAAAAGGTTAAAACGCGTGTGTGTGAGTGCAATGAAAAGGTTAAAACGCGTGTGTGTGAGTGCAATGAAAAGGTTAAAACGCGTGTGTGTGAGTGTAATGATAAGGTTAAAACGCGTGTGTGTGAGTGTAATGATAAGGTTGAAACGCGTGTGTGTGAGTGTAATGATAAGGTTAAAACGCGTGTGTGTGAGTGCAATGAAAAGGTTAAAACACGCGAGTGTGAGTGTAATGAAAAGGTTAAAACGCGCGAGTGTGAGTGTAATGAAAAGGTTAAAGAGTGAAAACTGTGAGGATGATGGCCCCGTTATCTGCGGTCGCTGGTCGTTGCAGGGAGCGGGTTATTGTTTTAGAAACTAGCAGCCCGAATTTCACAGGGATAAGTAAGAGTAGATGAGGAGTTTCTGACAAAACAACAAGCTTAGGTTCGCTTTTAACTTTTGGTTTAAATCAATTTTATTCAAGAATACAAATATAGTTAAGTGAACAATGAGATTGAGGGCTGTAAACACGAGAGGGGTGTCGTAAACATGATGGGGGGGGGGGGGGGGGGGGGTTTTCAAAACACAAGACTGCCTACACATAATGACTTCGAGATTGAGGGTCGTAAACATGAGGGGGGTGTTTAAAGTACAAGATTGCCAACAAACAATGACTTTGAGATTGAGGGTCGTAAACATGAGGTGGGTGTTTAAAGTACAAGATTGCCCAAACAATGACTTTGAGATTGAGGGTCGTAAACATGAGGGTGCGTTTAAAGTACAAGATTGCCAACAAATAATGACTTTGAGATTGAGGGTCGTAAACACGAGGGTGGTGTTTAAAGTACAAGATTGCCAACAAACATTGACTTTGAGATTGAGGGTCGTAAACATGAGGGTGGTGTTTAAAGTACAAGATTGCCAACAAACAATGACTTTGAGATGGAGGGTCGTAAACATGAGGGGGTGTTTGAAGTACACGACTGCCAAAATAATGACTTTGAGATTGAGGGTCGTAAACATGAGGGGGTGTTTAAAATACAAGATTGCCAAAAACAATGACTTTGAGACTGAGAGTCGTAAACATGAGGGGGGTGTTTAAAGTACAATATTGCCCAAAGCAATGACTTTGAGATTGAGGGTTGTAAACATGAGGGTGCGTTTAAAGTACAAGATTGCCAAAAACAATGACTTTGAGATTGAGGGTCGTAAACATTATGGAGGTGTTTAAAGTACAAAACTGCCAAAAAATAATGACTTTGAGATTGATGGTCGTAAGCATGAGGGGGGAGTTTCAAGTACAAGAGTGCCAAGAGATAATGACCTTGAGATTGAGGGCTCTCAATATTGAGGTTAATTGGGTAACAACAAGCAGACGTTTATAACATACCCCCTACACAATACACAATCAGCTATCGACACGACAGAAGGTGATCATGGAAGGAAAACAAACCGCATTAACATCAACGAAATAAGCATTCAATGCGGTGCATCACGCTTCGCCTAATTACACTTCGCCTAACAACATCTCGCCTAATTACACTTGGCAAATACGTGCTTCAACGCACGTGGAGCATTAAAATATGAACATTCACAGCCATTTCGACTTCTGTTAGCTGTTTCACGATAACCTATTTAGGCTGATTAGGCGAGTTGCGCTAATCATTTTTAGGCGGAATGTTAAGTTACGCTTGGGTTTTTCGTGACATCCAGACGTTACTGCCTACCGGCACGGAAGGTCGAGATCAAAAGATTAGGCGAAGTGTAATTAGGCGAAGTGTAATTAGGCGAAGTGTAATTAGGCGAAGTGAGGCGCACCCATTCAATGATAAAACAAACGATCCAAAAGAAAACAATGATTACTAGAGTACTTGCGTAAACTGACCCAGTCGCGACACACGCTTGCACCCCTAACCCTAACCCTAACACTAATCTTAACCTAAACCCTTAACCGCTAACCCGATTTTGCTCACATTCGAACTTGTCCAAGCTTTTGACCCCTAGTATCCACCTGTAAATTTTCATGTTGATATATCCAAGCGTTCTCGAGTTATCGCTGTCCCAGACAAACAGACAGACAGACAGACAGACAGACAAACAAACCTTTTTGTTGTTGTTTTGAAACACACTGATAACTCTATGTGAGGCCATTTTACACCAAAATATGCATTTTGAGCAAATTTGAACACGGACGGACGGACGGACAAACTGAAAACAATACCAGTCTCGCTTCGCGACTGGTAAAGAGAAAAAAAACAAGCGCGAAATCGCAATAGTTTGTGGCACGCGGTCTATTTTTACCACTCCAATCATGAGTCGCTTCCCCTGGCTTTTCAATAATTTTAATCTGTAAACCAGAATGTTATCTCTGCACCATTTCGTAACTTTTTATATCTTTTGGAAAACATTTAAAACTATGTATCCTACTTATACTCATCGAAAGAAGCACCGCATAATAATAATAATAATAATAGTGAATCATTTATATATAGCGCATTCCTCCACCAAATGTGGAGCTCTATGCGCTTAACAACAACAAAAATTAAAAAGCAAGAAATTCAACAACAAAACGAAATAATCGCTCACGCATATGCAAATAGGCATACACATACACACCCCACCCACACATACACGCACATACACACACCACACACACACACACACACACACACACACACACACACCACGCACACGCACGCGCGCACACACACACACACACACACTCACACACACACACACACACACACACACACACACACACACACACACCATTACATCACCACCACTCACCCCACCCAAAAAACAAACACAATACAAACTACAATCAGTTTGAACAAAGCATCAACACACACACACACACACACACTCTTCTCTCTCTCTCTCTCTCTCTCTTCTCTCTCTCTCTCTTCTCTCTCTCTCTCTCTCTCTCTCTCTCTCGCAACAAAGCTGACGTACACATTGCAGTCAACACACAGTGAAACTAATATGGGGGGAGGGGAGTGTGTGTGTGAGAATAGAGTCCAGAAGTAATGTGGCCTAAAGGTTGTGATGTAGCTTGAACAGGTGGGTCTTGAGAGCTGATTTGAAACATTGCAAGGACTGGATATGGCGGATTTCGCGTGGTAAGGGAGTTCCAAACTGATGGGGCCGAAAAGGAAAAGGAGCGCTCACCAAACATTTTTGTTCGTGTACTAGGAACACAGAGAATCTTGGAATCTGAAGATGACCGCAATTGAATTGCCTTGATGGAGTATAGACAGAAAGCATGTCAGAAATGTAGCTAGGGGCATTTCCAGAGAAATAAGAATGACATAGAGTGGAAATTTTGTAGTCAATACGTGCTTTGATGGAAAGCCAATGGAGGGATATCAGGAGTGTTTGAACATGATGATACTTAGAGACCTTGAGGACAAGTCTGGCAGCAGAGTTCTGGACTTTTTGAAGCTTGTCAATGAGGTGTTGGGGGCAGCCATACAAGAGTGAAATTACAATAATCTAGTTTAGAGAGAACAAAAGCGCAAACTAGTATTTTAGTAGTATCTATAGACAGGAGATGGCGAATCGTACCAATGCGACGCAGCTCACAGTATGCTGACCGACAGATAGTTTGAACTTGTGAGTCAACACTCATATCTTGAGAGATGTGGAAGCCAAGATTTCTAGCAGAAGGAGAAAAAGGTATTTGAGTGTCACAGACAGAGATGGAATCAGGCTTTGGGTACGAAAGTTTTCTAGATGGAGAGTGGATGAACAAGGCCTCCGTTTTGTCGTCATTCAGCTTCAGTTTGTTTTTGTAGCATCCATGATTTGATGTTGCGAATGCAGAATTCAAGTGAAGATATAGAAGGAAGAATGGTAGATGGGGATACAGGCTTGTGGAGTTGTGTATCATCAGCAAAAGACTGAGAATCAACTGAATGAGAAGTGATCAACTCGGACAGGGGTTTAGTGTACATGATGAAAGAGAACTATGAAGGGGAAGAGGACTGGTCCAAGTACTGAGCCTTGAGGAACCCCACATGTGAGGCCAACCATTGCAGAAGATGAGTCATTGATGGAGACAGACTGAGTTCGACCAGAAAGGTAAGACGACGAACCATGACAGAGCAGTGCTTGATATTCCATAGGTGATTTGAAGCCTCTTAAGGAGTATATGGTGGTCAATAGTATCAAAAGCAGCTGAAAGATCCAAAAGAGTTAATATAGATGCGTCACCAGAGTCAAGAGCTAAGAGAATGTCATTAGTTACCTTCAACAGTGCAGTTTCAGTGCTGTGAAATGGCCTGTACGCTGATTGTGAACGACTGATGAGTTGATGTTCATTGAGATAGCCTAGGAGTTGATGAAGAACTAATTTCTCAATGATTTTTGATATGAAAGAGAGGTTGGATATAGGCCTATAGTTCTTGAGAGTGTTTGGGTCAAGGGATGATTTCTTTAGAAGTGGTTTGACAATGGCAGTTTTGAACACAGATGGAAAGGAGCCAGATGTTAGAGAGTTGTTGACAATATGGGTGAGAGTAGGGAGTAGTTCATCAAGATACTCTATGAAAAGTGGCGTCGGCATAGGGTCAAGAGGACAGTAAGTGGGTTTTGCTTTTAGAATGATCTTCTTCAATTCAAAGGCAGTAACTGGCTGAAATTCCAAGAACGTGGATGTTGTTCCTATTTGGTCTAACAGGGTGGTAGGCCTAGGTGTAGAAGAAGCCTGATCAAGTTCGTTTCTGATTAGCTGGATTTTCTGACAAAGTAGTCCGTTTAAAGACTCAGGAGTCACTGACAGGGTGGGTTGGTAGGAGAGGTAAGGTGCTAATATTTTACCTCACCGTTCACTGTCCACGTAGTCTGCTGCCAGATAGAACCCGACACTCCGATATTCTACACTTCATGTATATTCTGTGTGTCCTGGTGTCTGTGTGTCTTGGTCCACGTGGTATGAATAACGATGTGTGTTATCATGACTGTCACAC
>JAGGCT020003232.1:12500-14799 GCA_017654935.2 Phymorhynchus buccinoides | reverse complement strand
TTTCTCTCTCTCTCTCTCTCTCCTCTCTCTCTCTCACCAGTATTAGCAGTATTATGTTGACCTTTCTTATCAATCTTAAAGAATTTCGTTAAAAAACGCAATCGATATTTAATAATGATGCTTATGTTATATGACTTGGGCCTTTCTAAGGGCCCGTGTCCTATAGAAATTAAAACTATTGTTCATGTTCTCTCTCCACCCTCCTCCTCCTCTTCTTCAAATCACGTTTTCTTCTTCTTCTTCTCTTCTTCTTCTTCTTCTCTTCTTCTTCTTCCTCCTCCTCCTCTCTCCTCCTCCTCCTCCTCCTCCTCCTCCTCCTCATTTTTCTCCTCATTTCCTGTACCGAGATTATTGACGTTTTTTTCTTTCATGGTTGGTTGTTGGATGTTTTTTCTCTCCAGTATTTCCCTTCTATTCCACCTCTATGCCATTGCAGTAAACAGCTTCTTAAAATCTCATCTTACGCTTAAATATGGAAAATCATGAATAAATTCGACGCCCCAAGAATAATACCTTTTCATGTGGTTCGATTAATCAAATGAATCCCGTGGTACCATCTTGACGTTATTAGAGAACGCAGTCTTCGTTTTCTTTCTTTTGCTATTATTTATTTCGCGCTGTAGGCATACAATTATTTTTTTCTTAGCTGCTTGATTACCAATACAGAAGAGAAATAATTAAGTGAAGGGTGGTTTAGAGTGGACGAAAGAAATGCCATGTAACAAACCGACTGAAACAGTGGTGTGTGTGTGTGTGTGTGTGTGTGTGCGTGGCGTGTGTGCGTGCATGCATGCGTGTGTGTGTGTGTGTGTTGTGTGTGTGTGTCTGTGTGTTGTGCATTGCATTGCGCACATGCGCACGGGCCGTGGTGTGGGAACGGTAATCGTGTTTTTGTGTGTGTGAGTTGTGGTGCGCTGTGCGGTGTGCGTGTGGGCGTGGTGAAATAAAATTAAAACCACGAATAGTTTGTGTGCTGTGTGTGTGTGTGTGTCGCGTAAATGTATTAGCCTGGTGTACGCCCAAGTGCGTGTAAATAAGTGTGTGAGTGAGTGACTGCATGCGTGCATGCGAGCGCACTTGAGACACTATGTTGAAAGGGAAGAGGAGCGCTCGCGCACGCGCCCATAAACTAGGCTACTTGTAATCAAACATCTTCACGTGGAAAATGTCAAATGATTCATTATGTGCGCATCACAAAGAATTATTATTGTGATAATTATTATTGGCAATTTTCTATGTATAAAAGTTGTCCCAAACTGCCCTCTTCCTCACACCATCATTTCCAGACTTTGCAAAACTCCAAGAAAGAGAGAACTGTATTACCAGTCTGCTGTTGTTCCACCAAGGTACTGTATGACTTGTATCTCTTGACTGAATTAATCTTTTATTTAAAGGTGGACCCCGACGGATGGGTTTTTGCAAGAAACACGTCGAGATTCACCAGGAAAACACCCTTTACAGAGAAAAGAATTCAATACTAGCATGCAATTAAAAACCCGTTATAACAACTATCCTACTGAACTATGTAAAATGTTTTGTCCTAGATTCATAAAAAATGAATTATCTTCTTTTTCGTATAGAGTTTTTATTTTTTTTATAGAGTTTTTATTTCATTATTGTGAAATCTGTAGGCATCATCATATAATATTTAAGTAGAGACAATTTAAATAGTTAATTACAGAGTTACTTTTCCTCTCTTCACTATTATCCCCTCTCCTTGCCTCAGTATTTCTAGCTTTGGTTAACCCCAACTTCCATCGAGGCATACCAGTTTGTGCTGTGTTGTGTGATGTTTAAGCGTAGCGCAATTCAAGACTAGAAGGATGTGCCATTCTTGAATAAAATGTTGATTTGTTTGTGCACAAATTCTCTCCACCACTATAATTCGATGGCTTAGAGTCAACACGGACTAGTCCATTGACTTATTATTGATGTTATTGCAAAAAAACTAATAACTTGTATTAAAAAAGACTACAAATAATATAAAATGGGGATTATGCTTTCTATATTTCTGCAGTCTTGTTTTGGTACAAGTTATTAGTTTTTGAAATAGCTTCAATAATACATCAATGGACTATCTAAAGATAGTCCGTTTTGACTCCAAGCCATCGTTAATTGTTGTGTACTGTACAGGTGATGGTCATATAGGCAGGCCTGGGTCATCCTTTTTCGAGGATGAACCTGGGTCTGTCTCAATGTGGCTGTTGATTATGCTTTGTAGGCGAATTGGTGCCGAAAATAACTTTGGTGAAGGGAGGTGTGTACACCCCCATACAAAAATTGGGTAGGCGCTGCACTT
>JAGGCT020003232.1:0-7500 GCA_017654935.2 Phymorhynchus buccinoides | reverse complement strand
GTTCAGTGTTCAGTGTCTCTCTCTGTCACGTGGTGGGGGTGGAGGGTGTGTGTGTGTGTGTGTGTGTGTGTGTGTTTAAAACAGACAGGTATAACACAGCCATCCACACACTAGATACCCAAAACTTACACCTGGACTATTTGCTGATGCTTCTGTCCTTAATGACTAAGGCCGGGTTCACATTAGACGCGTAAGTTCCGTCCAACCACCAACCACCAACTGACCACAGAATGAACTGTATGCTCGGAAGGGACTGATGAGTGCGTGTGTGGGGTGGGTGTACTGCTTAAAAAAACGAACGCCCTAAGGGATTAGGCCGTGTACGCATATATGCGGAGATTCAAGAATGTTCTGACCACATCAACTCCATTGATTCAAGCATTCAATTCACTTGTGAGGTGGAGAAATATGGCAAAATTCTATTTTTGGACACCCTACTGAAGAGAGAACCTGACGGCACCGTATCAGCTGCAGTTTACAGAAAGGCCACACACAGAGATCAATATTTGAATTTTGATTCGCACCACCCCCTGGAACCTAAACGTTCTGTGGTTCGAACCCTGCTCCATCGGGCTGACATCATACCGACAAAGGAGATGGACAGGGAATCCGAACGTAACCATGTCAGAAATGCTCTCCATCTGAACGGTTACCCAAAGTGGATTTTTGATGCTCCAAGACCAGGAAAACCCAGAAGCAAACCAACTGCAAAACAGATCTCAGTAGGAATTCCCTATGTGAAAGGTGTTTCAGAGAGACTTGCTCGGTCTTTCAAACGACATGGGTTAGGGGTATTTCACAAACCAGTAAATTCTTTGAGAAGTCAGTTAGTTCGTGTCAAAGACAAAATAGAGAAAAACAAAGTGTGTGGCCCTATCTACCACATTCAGTGCTCTGATTTTTGTGAGGACTACATCGGCGAAGCAGAAAGACCGTTCATTAAAAGGTTCAAAGAACATCAGACCAGAAGAGATTCGGCCTTCCATCCTCACCTCACTGAATGTGGCCATTCACTGGATCTGACCAACACCAGGATCCTTGACACAGCAGAACTATACCCACTCAGAAGAAAAGTAAAAGAGGCCATCAACATCAGACTCAGAAAACCAAGTCTAAACAGAGAACTTGGGTTTGATTTACCACCCATCTATCAGTCTATAATTGGAAATCTTCCCAGACAGGTACCACTGTCAACCCACCCAACCTTTGACCCCACAAATTTACCTGATTCCAACTCACCACAATCAAGTCTGACTGCCAGCAACATTGAAGCCTCCTCAGATTGCTGAAGAAAACCGTGTGCCAGAATACGGTTGAAATATCCAAGTGAGTTAACTTTTTGTCTCTGTGGAAGGGAAACGCGTATTGCAATTAAATGCCAAGGACTGGGAATTTACATTCAAGAATAAGCCTAAGCTTGTAGATTGTGCTATCAATGCTGCACCAAAGGCCTCAGGCTTTTAGGCTTTGGGGTTGCACAGAAGTCGAGTTTCTAAGCCTGAAGGAAAAGAAAGAAAAGAAAGAACAAGAGGACGATCAAAATTGAGGGGGACGAAGACGGGGGGGGGGGGGGGTGGGCAGAGTCGGGAGATTGATGCGTGCAAAGGTGAGGGGGGGTATATGGAAGGTGGAAATTTACGATTTAAACAAACTTACAGAAACTTCGAGAAAACGTGTCAAGCTCTGTGACTGTGTGGCATGTGTCCTGGTGGCGCCTTTTCATCCGTGTGCGTGTGCGAGCGCGCTGCGCATATGTGTGGGTGTGGTTTTGTGTGCGCGAGTGCGCGTGCAGGCTTATGTGTTTGTACATGCGTGTTTGCGCGCGCGTGTGTGTGTGTTGATGTGTGCTAGTGCACTCAACAAATCAAAACTCCGCACGACCTAAGGGAAATAACTACAAGACCACACAACCGTCTTCGAAACGGCATGACCTCGATAGTCCCCCTTGATTCAAACCAAAATAGATGTGGCAGCAAAGATAGTCTTATTAGACCATACGCAAGCTCTAAAGGGCCAGCCACACGTCAGCTAAAATCGCGCGACTGTACAATACGATTCGATCACGTGATCTCGAAGCGCGCGAATCACATTTGTTCTTGCAGACCACGTGATCGAATCGTATTGTACAGTCGTACGATTTTAGTGGACGTGTGGCTGTCTCTTAATTAAGTGTCTGTGGTGGGAGGTTGGACTTTTTGAATGCACAATGGATTGTGATTCCTTCTATATTTTAAGTCACACACAAAAATGACTTGTTGAAAATTTCAATTGCGCGCGCGTGCGCGTGTGTGTGTGTGTGTGTGTGTGTGTGTGTGTGTGTGTGTGTGTGTGTGTGTGTGTGTGTGTGTGTGTGTGTGTGTGTGTGTGTGTGTGTGTGTGTGTGTGTGTGTGTGTGTGTATGTGTGTGTGTGTATGTGTGTGTGTGTGTGTGTGTGTGTGTGTGTGTGTGTGTGCGTGCGCGTGTGCGTGCGTGCGTGGTGCGCGCGTGTGTCACGATTCCCAACGACTCAACCACAGGCATAAAGGCCACCCCAAACAATGTCTTTTGTGGACAGCTTCTTTATTAATCCAAAGACGCCTTAAATTAGGTGCTCTCATAAGGTCTAGTTTAGTCGACAGAGACAAGTGATGAGTTTTCCTGCAAAACGAAGAAAACATGCAGTAGATAATGTTCGGAAGCAGTTTCCCTAAACAAAATTGGACGGTGCGAAAGGATCGGTGTTACAAAAAACATAGTGACACCCCCACCCCCACCCCACCCCTCATATAATAGAGAGACCATGATCAATAGTTTTATGAAAAAGAGGATACTCGAATTTTCCCCTGAAGAAAACGTGTACTGTAGAACTGCAGAAATAAGATTCGGGGATCTACTTTCTCCTGGAGAATATTGACCATCGTCTCATAATTCTACAGGGGGTTAGGTTAGGTTAGGTTAGGTACATTATAGTCACAGAGGTGTCTCTGTGACATTCGGTTGCTTCCACCTCGGGGGCGTTATTTTTCGTAACACCACCCCTAATGGAGCCGCTACACTGCATACAATTCAATCCAAATGCGATGTCTGTGAATCATGATTCGAGTCAAATACCTCGGTCTAAAAATGATTCTGAGCTTACTAGCTTCCTTCACTACACTCATGCACGTAGAGCCCAATACACGAATCAAATCAAATGTCTGATACAAAAATACAGACATTTCATCATATTCGTGTACGGGGGGAGTACAAAATATAGTGAACAAAGCTAGTAGGATTTCATCAGATTCATTTAGACAGTAGAATTTCGCGTGAACCGAACATGCCTCGCAAATGTCACAATCGGATCGCAGTGAATCGAATCGTATGCAGTGCAGCTAGCGGCCGCCTATTGCTCCATCAATGATGACGAAGGGAGAGTGGCGCCCTTCCTTTAGCCGAGGATGGGGAGGAAGTCCTTGTTGCAGTTGGCATCCTGGATCTAAAAGCTTTATTCCCTACAAAGACAAGACTCAGGATTACGATAAAACAAGATATACTTTAAGGTTGGGCGATCAGTTAATTAAGGCTCCAATGATGACGACTAAGGCCCTGCGGAGTTGTTCCCTGGTTTCTAGCCGAGGATGGGCAGGAAGTCCTTGTAGCAGTTGGCATTCTGGATCTAAAAGCTTTATTCCCTACAAAGACAAGACTCAGGATTACGATAAAACAAGATATACTTTAAGGTTGGGCGATCAGTTAATTAAGGCTCCAATGATGACGACTAAGGCCCTGCGGAGTTGTTGCCTGGTTTCTAGCCGAGGATGGGCAGGAAGTCCTTGTAGCAGTTGGCATCCTGGATCTTGCCCACCAGGTTTCCGTCGCTGAAGTTGGCCTTGCAGAAGTCGATGCTGAAGGCCACCTCCTGGCACAGCGTCTCGTTGACGTAGCCGGTACACACCCATTCCAGGCACGACTGTCCGAGGGACAATCATAATTAGAGACAACAAAACAACAGCAACGAGAATGATGATGATAGTGATGATGATGATGATGATGATGATGATGATGGTGATGATGGTGATGATGGTGATGATGATGATGATGGTGATGATGATGATGATGATGATGATGGTGATGATGATGATGATGATGATGGTGATGATGATGATGATGATGATGATGAATGGTGATGATGATGATGATGATGATGATAATGGTGATGATGATGATGATGATGATGGTGATGATGATGATGATGATGATGATGATGGTGATGATGATGATGATGATGATGGTGATAGTGATGATGATGTTGATGATGGTGATGGTGGTGATATCGTGTCGTTCACGTAGCCGTTACACGCCCAGTCCAGGCACGTCTGTCCGAGGGGAAATCATAATTATAGACAACAGTAGTGCAGTAACAGCAAGAATGATGATGATGGTGATGATAATGATGATGATGATGATAATGATGATGATGATGATGATGATGATGATGGTGATGGTGATGATGATGATGATGAAGATGATGATGATGATGATGGTGATGGTGATGATGATGATGATGATGATGGTGATGATGGTGATATCGTGTCGTTCACGTAGCCGTTACACGCCTAGTCCAGGCACGTCTGTCCGAGGGGAAATCATAATTTATTATAGATAACAGTAGTGCAGTAACAGCAAGAATGATGATGATGATGATGATGATGATGATGATGATGATGATGATATGGTGTCGTTCACAGAGCCGTTGCACGCCCAGTCCACGGCAGGCACATCTGTTCAAGAGCAGCAACAACAAAAATGACGATACTGATAACAATAAAATAAAATTATATATTGTTTTAATATTAATATTACTAGACTATCTATTCTAACTAAATACTTACCAACACTCAAACAATAGCATTAGACTTCCTCAGATTGGAAACCATACCCTAGCAACATAAAAAGGGGCAAAGGACGATAACTCCCCCTTTCCGGAAGTAAGTATGATCTCCCTTTACTTCCGGTCATGTGGTCCCTTTGCGTTAGGAGCTCGCTTTTACATTTTCCCGCATTAGGAGGGAGCGGGTGGGATGCTTCGATTGTTTGAGTGTTGGTAAGTATTTAGTGCCTTTTGGGGGGGAACCCCAGGAAATACCTGAGCTAAGATCACACACTCCTCAGTTGACTCGTGGAATAGCTGAAACCGGAAATGTCGTCACAAAAGCGCCTTTTGAGTTTTGTTGCCCTCAACTTGGTTTAGGTTAGAAAGGCCGTTTGTTGACTATGATTATGTTTTGGCAATTATTCAAATGTACATGTACATTAATTTAAAGAAATCAGGTTTTGTTGTCTGTTTTTTTCTTAAACTCAATTTGCTTGACATTTGCAGGAAAGTTGCGGAACACGAATTTGGCAGAACTTCAATCTTGAATAACTGTTAATTGGCTGGCCAGGCCCAGAATGCGTTCATATCTTACAATTTAGCTAAAAAAATAAATTTGTAACACTTCTGATACAAAATTAAACCAGAAGTGCTCAAACTAAGGCCGTGCAATTTTAAGCTGTGTCATGGAATAGCAGGAAGTGGATATGACGTCACAAAACTTACCTACGGACTAATGGTCCCCGGTCTACCCTGGCCCAGAGTTTAGTGATGATATCATTAACGGTTTGCCAGTTATTAAAATTTGTGTGTGCGCACGTTTTCGCTGGGGGATTTGCTTTCTTTGTTTATTAGTCTGTTTCAACGCGATACTAATTATGTTATGCAATGTAGCCTACACTGCTACAGACCTACTATCATATTGGACCGATAATTCTTCATCTTCTTCCGATTGGGGATGTTTATCCTGCCCCACGCCCAAAGTCTTCGTTTAGATTGCGCACAGGATGCATGCTTTGTGACTTCGTGTCATCCATTCCACCGGCACACACGGTCTACTCGTGCCGAATAGTGGAATGGGCTTTAACGTGCGCGCAAGATCTTGTGCGTGCGTTCGCACACGGGACCTCGGTTTTAGGTCTCACCCGAAGGACCAGGAAATAGGAGTAAAGTATCTTTCCCAAGGATACAACACCGTGACAAGGTGGGTTCGAACCCACCGCACCCGTAAACCCGTTGGATAACGAGCGGCGACTCTATCCAGCCGGCCACGGCGCCTCCTAATTAAGTGAGTAAGCCCAATCAAAGGAAAGAATGACCAAAGCCACTGACCACAAACACGTCCATGGCACTGCAGGCGTACTGGGTCACGCATCGCCTTCGATTCTCCACGGTCAGAAACTGACCACAGGTCACGATGGCGTCTGCGCGGGTTTCGTCGTCGGGGCATACATCCTGGACAATGTCCTCCGCCTGAATGCACTTCCCATTTCTGAAAATGGGGTAATATAATATATATATATATATATATATATAGTTTGCTTTGATAAAGCTTTTCTGTGTCCAATGTCTTTATTTGTGAACCTCAGAAACAAAACCAGTTAACGTTAACTTTGAGTAATGTTCCGTGTTCAAAAAAAAAAAAAAAAAAAAAAATAAACAATTATATAAATTGTGCTGATTTACTTTTTCTCCCAATGGGGGAGGGACAGTGCCTTATGCAAAGCCAGCTGTTTCGACCTAAGAGAAGGATATATATATATGTGTGTGTGTGTGCGTGTGCGTGTGCGTGTGCGTGTGTGTGTGTGTGTGTGTGTGTGTGTGTGTGTGTGTGTGTGTGTGTGTGTGTGTGTGTGTGTGTGTGTGTGTGTGTGTGTGTGTGTGTGTGTGTATGCGTGTGTGTGTGTGTATGCGTGTGTGTGTATGTGTGTGTGTATGTGTGTGTGTGTGTCATTTAGAAACCTGACGAGAGGGAATGAACGCCCTTCAAACAGCGTTGTAGTTGTTTGACTTTATTTGTTCTATTTATATATATATATAAAATATATATGGTCATGTGTTCCTAAGAATAAGGCAGACGCCGAAACGTTAGGACATTTAATAAATTAAAAGAACCAAAATTGCTTGTTGTTTTGGAATTAAATGTTTTATTTTTTTATTTTATTTTATTTTATTTTATATAGTAAGAGTGAACAGGTAAAAAGGATGTGAAAATTGCGTGAATTTAGGAAGATTAAGGAAAGAGTGAGTAGGGGAAATGTGAGGTAGGGGGGTGGGGGTGCTACAAGGTGAGAGAGTGAGTGTGTGTGTGAGTGTGTGTGAGTGTGTGTGTGTGTGTGTGTGAGTGTGAGAGTGGGTGTGTATGTGTATGTGTGTGTGTCTGTGCGGGTATTAGAGTGAGAGTGTCTGTGAGTATGCACTAGTGTGTGTGAACGTGCGTGTATGAATGCACGTGCATGGGTGAGAGAGAGAGAGAGAGAAAGAGAGAGAGAGAGACAGAGAGAGAGAGGGTTGAGAGAGAGGAGGGAGAGAGAGAAGGAGGGAGGGAGAGAGAGAGGGAGTGGGAGAGGGAGGGAGAGAGAGGGGGGGTGGGAGTGAGAGGGAGAGGTGGAAGAGAGACGGGGATAGAGAAAGAGAGAGAGAGAGGGGGGGGAAGAGAGAAAGA
>JAGGCT020003231.1:0-14805 GCA_017654935.2 Phymorhynchus buccinoides | reverse complement strand
AGAGCTGATGAGGCTCCACTGGCCTTCAAAGGATTGAACATACTTGTAAGCGTCTCCAAAACAGCACTGACAGCTTGTTCATCTTTCTTGATTCTAGTGTTCTGAAGTTCAGGATGCTCAAATCCATGCTTGCTCAAGTGAGCCATGTTTCTCAGCCTTGTCAAGAATTCACTTCTGTATTCTGCGGTGAGGTAGTATCGGCTCACTGCTCCAGCATTTAAACTGAATCGGGCTGTGCCTCCTACAGTTTGTGTGTCCTTGTTCACCGTCACTTCACCGTCACTTCAGTGGTCTGGTCCACAGGAATGCGTCCAAATGGGTAGATGCACAGAGAAGTTGCCCTTCTGAAACTCTTCATAGATCTCAGGATGGTCTGTTGCTAAGTTGGTCATTTCAGCATAGTACACAGAAATAAATCTTGCGTAGTTCAGTTTATCATACGAGAAGCACCACGGGATCATGGAACGAATTGCGTGTAGATGCAAGTCCCAGTTTCCTTCCCGAGATGATCACAGAAGGCCCAGTAAAATATCCTCAACCATGTCAACATAGGTCATCCAAAATGCTGACAGATCCCCGTTGTCATGACGCAGATGTTGAAGATATTCATCCCAAAGGTCAAGTATCTGATGCACAACTGGGTTGTCCAGCAAAGCTTGGGATGTCACTTGTCCAACGTCTTCGTGGAAGTCACCGATCATCATTTAGACAAAGCAGAACACGAACTGAGGATTTTGTCGTGTTGCGTAAATCTTTGATGACACTCACAAAAGTGATTGCTTTTCCGAAATGATCAACATTTTGATAGCTTCATGAGAATACAAGTTGTTCACAAGTCCCTTGCGCTTTGTTTTGCTTCATAAAGTGTCTTCCTACATCTAACGAGTTAGCTTTGACAAAAGACAACGAGACGAATTTTGTGTGAATGTGTCGTGAAATCCTCAGAGCGCCACTACGTTTCATGAACAAATAATACTTAGATATACTTATAAGAACAAACGTTGTTTAGCATGCCATTATACATCTTTTGTATTCAATAATTGTCTTTCTATCTTCAATAGTTTAGGCTCTGGGAGAACAGAGCTTGATCACGGTGTGCGTTCTCGACGCGTTAGGAAAATGGGTTAGAAATAATGTGATAACAGGCAGAAAGCTGCCACGTTCACAACATTATCATGATTTTCTGACATCTAGGGACATAGACGATTACAAAAATATATGATAACACTTGCCACTATGAGTGGTACCGACCCTTTTGATTTGAGGGGCTGGCTTGAAGGACTAAAATCACAACACTATACATTTGAACAATACATAGCCCAGTATCACGCACCGTGTCACCTCCCTCTACACCACTCCTCCAGGTACGATGCAGCAACAAAAACATGTACCCGTCCAGTGACCAGTCGGCCTACGAAGTGACCTCTGCAGTGGTAACGGTCAACGTGAGCAACTCCGTGGGTGCGGCTACGATCAGCCTGAACCGGGGCCAGGCCACCCCAGTTCCTGAGATGACCCTGTACAGCTCTGAGGACACCACAGACGGCTTTGATGGCTGGCTGTACCATATTATCAACCTGAGGTCCGGGTCAGCTACGATTGTGCTCTTTATTAGGGTCCCGTCAGAGTTCGTCAGAGCCGTGGCTTATTTGAGGTCGTTACGCCCGCCTACTAGTGACAGGTGATTGTGAGAGTGAGATTGCGTGTGTGTGTATGTGTGTTGTTGCGCGCATTCATATTGTGTGTCGGAGAGAGAGAGAGAGAGAGAGATAGAGAGAGATAGAGAGAGAGCGTGTGTGTGGTCTGGGTGTGTGTGTGTGTGTGTGTGTGTGTTTGTCTGTTTTGTGGTTGTGGTTTGTTGTGGTGTGTGTGTGTGTGTGTGAACGAAACAAGAGGATGTAGAAATGTAGAACACGAGCAAAAAGACACGGTATGAGCGGTGTGACAATAATGCGCACGTTTTCCAAAATAAATGACAACAAAATTTGTATTTATTGACTACTTTGAAGAAAAAAAAGGTAATTATTGATTTTCTACTCGTTTTCATTCACTAATTTTGCACCAATGTGCTGGTAAAATAGTATGCGGTTTGTGGACTAAAAACCAGTGGCTTGTAATTATTGCAATACGATCGTTTTCTAGAAGGCTTTTGTTTACGAGAGCGACTCTATTTTGTTTTGGATCAAGTGAAAACACAGGACAATACATCAGGCAATACATCCTTAATCAGTTATTGTCGACATAGCAGAACTGGGATGTCTTTATTTCAAATAACTTGCTGTTTTTTTGAGTGTTTGATGCTGTACTTTATTTTGTAAGCTTTAAATGGGATGGGGTGGAATTTGGTTTAAGGTTCGTTTTGTTTTGGGTAGTGTGTCTTCTTTCTTGAAGTGTTGAGTGAGTAAGGATATATGGGGTAGAGAGGGAAAGGCAGGGAACACAGAAGTTGTTGTTGTGTGGAATGGCAAGAGAGTTGTTCATTGATTGTCTATGATAGTTGGTTTCCATTTGTTTTTGATTGTTTGTCTCTCTATCTGTTGGGTTGTGCGTTATTCAAGCGTGTTTATTGTACGTAGGCTTCTTTTCTTCATTTCAGGTCCGAAATCCACGTCGAAGGTGTAATAGTATCCGATGATGAAGTCCCTTCGAGTAAGTATTCTTTTGATGTGCGATATCATTTTACTACTACTGCTACTGCTACTACCACTACTACTACTACTACTACTACTACTACTACTATATACTAATACTACTACTACTACTACTTACTACTACACAAACACAGACGCACCCCCACCCCCACCCCCACACAGCACACGCACACGCACGACGCCACGCACGTACGCACGCACACGCACACACACACACACACCCACACACCACACACACACACCCACACACACACACACCACACACACACACACATTAAACCATAAATGTATACAAAAGTAAACAAGGTATACTAGAGTACTTGCGTAAACTGACCCAGTCGCGACACACGCTTGCACCCCTAACCCTAACCCTAATCTTAACTTAAACCCTTAACCGCTAACCCGATTTTGCTCAAATTCGAACTTGTCCAAGCTTTTGACCCCTAGTATCCACCTGTAAATTTTCATGTTGATATATCCAAGCGTTCTCGAGTTATCGCTGTCCCAGACAAACAGACAAAACAGACAGACAGACAAAACAAACCTTTGTTTTTTGTTGTTGAAACACACTGATAACTCTATGTGAGGCCATTTTACACCGAAATATGCATTTTGAGCAAATTTGAACACGGACGGACGGACGGACGGACAAAGTGAAAACAATACCAGTCTCGCTTCGCGACTGGTAAAAATACTATTGTGTTAATACAATCACAACTTGCATACAAAAGGGACAATAGATGAATAGGAAAGGAAGAACGAAAGAGACACAGAACAAGGAGCAAGGAGTATCTAGAGCTAATGGTCACAATGCACGTTGCTATTGTTCACCCTTTCCCCATGGCAACACTGTGATAATGGTCACCATGCAAGTTGCTATTTTTTGACCCTTTCCCCATGGCAACACAGCAATAATGGTCACCATGCAAGTTGCTATTTGTTTTACCCTTTCCCCATGGCAACACAGCTATAATGGTCATCATGCAAGTTGCTATTTTTTACCCTTTCCCCATGGCAACACAGCAATAATGGTCACCATGCAAGTTGCTATTTTTACCCTTCCCCATGGCAACACAGCGATAATGGTCACCATGCACGTTGCTATGTTTCACCCTTTCCCCATGGCAACACAGCGATAATGGTCACCATGCACGTTGCTACTGTTCACCCTTTCCCCGTGGCAAACAGTGATAATGGTAACCATGCATGTTGCTATTGTTCACCCTTTCCCCATGCAAACTGATGTCTTGTGCAAAACCAAAACGATTCCCTTTGTATTCTGATGCATTGGCTGATTAAAGAATCTTGATCTCTTGATCTCTTGATCTTGATCTTGATAATGGTGACCATGCACGTTGCTATTTTTCACCCTTCCCCCATGGCAACACAGTGATATGCAAGTCACGTTATTTGATTGATGGATGGATGGATTGCAGGTGATGAAGTGGACGGGCCCATCTTCAAGTTCTTCGTTCCCCCGGGGTTTCTGTCTCCGGGTAGGGTTTTCGTGGGATTCGCTCTGTTTGCAGCAGGTGAGGCCCCCACTTGAGTCACTTACCCTTGAATTAAGGCTACACTCGGCATTAAATCTGGGCTTTTTTTTTACTTCTTGTTTTAACTTATTTGTTCAGTTCCAAAGATTGTAGGCCTATTATTGCTGGAAAATGTAATTACAATGTTTCCGAATAGATTTTTGGCCCGGCACAAAATTTTACTGCTAGGCTTTTTAGAGACGTCCAGAGTGTGTTTCGTTTTAGAAAATCATAACAAAAGATATAAAAATCGATTACTTACTTAAACCTTTTGATCAAATTAAGGTATGAAAACGTCATGTACCACACAATTGGAACTTAGGGATATTCGTACAAACTGATCTGATTTGCATGCTGTTTAACAGCCATTTTGGTTTGTTTCCCTTGCGTGCTACTAATGTCCAAAAGGACACTTTTTAATAAGAAGAATACAAGAAGATATGTTTGTCATGTATTATATGCTTATTTTTTCACAACTTTTGTGTAATGACACGTATCTAATCCGAAAGTTGACTTTGGCACAGATTCGTCCAGTAACAGCAGAAAACGAAGATCTGTGGAAGAAGAAACAGGTAAATATGTCGCTCTGTGTATATTCGTGCCTGGCGTAATTCTCTTGAGAACAGTAGTAAATGCTTATTTTATAAAAATGTTAAGACAGGCTTTGAAAGGGAACATTACATTTCAACCTTACAAGATGTTTATGTTATATCTTTATTCAAGTTTCGATGCAGCAATCATAAATTGCCTATTGAAGTTGGAAGACACTATAATGTTCCAAGAGAATTACGTATTTGTCGTAATTGCGAAATGAGCGAGATAGGAGACGAATTTCATTGTATAATGGAATGTCCAAAATACAATGAACTTCGTGAAAAATATGTTCCTAAGAAATTTCTGAAACCCAAATCCGTTTTCAGTTTCTGTAGCATGTTTAAAAAAGGACGACGTATATGTTTAAATTTAAGTAAATTTCTAAAATTTGGAAAGATAATTTAAAAGAGTGTTTCTTTCACTGCTCACCAAAAACTGACATTTCGCTGTTACTTTTGAAGTTTTTGCGGTTTTGATTGAGTTTTATGGTCAAAGGATTAAAATTCTTGAATCTTCTTCTTGAATCTTGTGTGTTGATGTGTGCGTGTGTGTGTGTGTTGTAGGTGTGGGGTGAATGTGTGTGTGGGTGGGAGGGGTATGTGTGTGTCTGTGTGTGTGTGCGTGTGCGTGTGCGCGTGCGTGTGCGCGCGTGCGTGCGTGCGTGCGTATATGCGTGCGTGCATGTGTGTGTGTTGTGTGTGTGTGTGTGGTTTATCGGTGTGGGGTGAGTGTTTGGCTGTGGTTTGCTTTTGCGGAGTTGTATTAGAAGAGAACGAGAACCAGGATATGTTTGTGTAATAATTTGAACAACAATGAGCGTGTTGTAAATAAGGGAATGTGTGCCAGTTGCTCAGTCGTATCCTCATGATAGCAGAGAAGGCACCTGCTATTCTGGATAACTGGGTTAAAATTCGTTTGTAGTAGAGATGCATTACCCAGCGGACGGCCCAATACTCTTTTGCCAAATGGACTTGAGAACAGCTGGCGTTGTGGAAGGTCCCCAAAGGCCAACCAATCCCCTTGGCTGCAGCCAATGCAGATGCCTGTGATTTGAGAGTGACAGTCATTCACGAAATGACTAAACTCTAACTGTGATTTTCCCCAATTCCAGCGGATTTACATAATCGAAAATCATAATCGTATATGCATTTTCCAGGAATCGCTTAAAATATAATACAAGGGGTAAAGTGATACCCGCCTTTGATTTCAGGTTTTAAAAGATTTGTTTTGACATCTCGCTATTTTTCGTTGTCTTTTAATCAACAGAGGAAAAGTTTCCTCTCGCACTTGCATTCATATCAGAGTTGTATTGTATTATTGTTTTCAGCTATACAGTTGGTTTTCTGGGTTGGTTTTCTGTGTCCTGAGTATTTGGTGATGTTGAAATTTGTTACAGAATCAGTTCACTACAGAGAGCGAAGATCGGCGGGAAATGATACTGGTGAGTGAGTGCGTGTTTGTGGTGTTTTTAAGCCTAGTATAAACTAAATCTGCTTACATAATGCTGCTAGTTATAGTAGCATAGTTACAGTATACTTGATCAACAGTATAGTTGATCAACAGTATGCAGTTCATGCTGATACCAAAGCTCCTCTGGCCACTACTGATATACGACATCTGCACCATCACCGTGGAAGCCATGGAAGCCAAGATCAACAAATATACAAGGAAATGGCTTGGTACCCCACCTGGACTCACGATGGGTCACTGGTGTGGGTTCAAATCCCGGCAGCCCCTGGGAAAAAAAGAAAAGAAAAAGTCAGCAGAGGGGCACCCAGATTCATGACCTGGGTGCGGCCCGGCCCCCCAGGGCCGAAACACTTGACCAAGAGGGGCTTCTTCTCTGAAGACCCTCTGTTGTCCAGCTCTCCGCAGAGTTTCTCCACACCACTTAGCTCAGTTACGGTGTGTGCGTGTGTGTGGTGTTTTTAAGCCTAGTATAAACTAAATATGCTTACATAAAGCTGCTAGTTATAGTAGCATAGTTGATCAACAGTATACTTAGCTCAGTTACGGTACTTTGACATTTCTAACCTTTTCACAGCCAATGTCGCATTTTATGCACCACAATGGTTTAACACCCATGTCACTAAAAGGCATCAACTCAGGGCCTGTTATCCAAAGACCATATTTTCTTAATTTTGGGAGGTAAGGATAGGCCTAATGTTATATATGTCTCAGAGGAATTTGCAATATTGCAGATTTGTTTTTCTCTACCCAGTTAAGTTTAGTGGTATTTTTAGGCTGAGAAATGGCTTGCGGTGAAAGGGTTAAGCCGAGACCTTGGTGTTGCGCAAGACGAGCGAGACCTCGTCTAATGTGACACTCCCTTAATGTAAGTGATCTACATGTTGCTGTGTTCCTGGCCTCACAGGCGACAGTGGTGGCGGGACTGGCAACACCAACGGCACGTTCTACTACCTGTACATGGGCTTCTCCGACACCTGCAGGGTGTGGGATGATACCAGAGCGATTTGGGACCCTTCTGCCTGTGTGGTGAGTGTCATACATCCGTCTGCTGTTTCCGAACATTACTTCCACATAGCAAGGAACGTAGCTATGTTTCTGGAGGGGCTGGACTAGAATGTGTTTATAATGGAAATTCACTTGGTCAGGGTACATCCCCAAGTAACTGTGTCTTAACGTTTCTATGTGTGTGTGTGTGTGCGTGTGCGCGCGCGTGTGTGTTTGTGTGTGTGTGTCTGCGACAATATTTCCATTTAGACGCCAGGTCGCACTTTACGTTCAGTTTCTGACCCTCTTTCTCTCCAGATTCCTAGGTATAAGCTTTCAACTGTTAGTCGGCGCTCTTTTGCTGTCTCAGGACCGACCTCCTGGAACAAACTTCCTTTTTACCTCCGTCAGCGACTGATCCTCTCTGCTTTCCAATGTATCATCAAAACCCACCTGTTCCCCCGTCATTGAAGCTCTGCTCTCTTTCTCTTCTCTCTCTTGCATTTAGGTCTGTTTCTGCTGTATTCTATTTATGTATCCGTGTGTGCTCGCTTTGTATTACGTTTTTGTTTGAATGCGTTATGAATGCTAACGTGTGTCTGCGCTTTGATTTGATTTCTACCAAGATTCAGCATGAGTGACTCAGTATGAATACGACAATTATGTTGTTGTGTGTGTTATGCGTGAGCGCCTGTGTGCGTATTTGTGTTTGTCTGTTTTTGATGGCTTCAGTGTATTCGATAGTGTACGGTGTTTGATTGGCAAATTGTGCACACAGGAAAACGTACAATTATTTCACTGCATAATCATACTTAATATGTGCTCAATGCACGAGTCAATCATGCAATTCTTTGCCCAGACTATGGACGAGTCAATTATACCATATTGCTCCCAGACAATGGACGAGTCAATTATACAATGTTGCTCCCAGACAATGGACGAGTCAATTATACAATGTTGCTCCCAGACTATGGACGAGTCAATTATACCATTTTTTACCCAGACTATGGACGAGTCAATTATACTATGTTGCTCCCAGACTATGGACGAGTCAATTATTTCACTGCATAATCATACTTAATATGTGCTCAATGCACGAGTCAATCATGCCAATCTTTACCCAGACTATGGACGAGTCAATTATACCATATTGCTCCCAGACAATGGACGAGTCAATTATACAATGCTGCTCTCAGACGATGGACGAGTCAATTATACAATTTTACTCTCAGACTATCGACAAGTCAATTATACAATGTTGCTCCCAGACAATGGACGAGTCAATCATACCAATTTTTACCCAGACTATGGACGAGTCAATTATACAATGTTGCTCCCAGACATTGGACGAGTCAATTATACAATGTTGCTCCCAGACTATGGACGAGTCAATTATGCAATTTTATCCTCAGACAATGGTCGAGTCAATCATGCCAATTTTTACCCAGACTATGGACGAGTCAATTATACAACGTTGCTTCCATACTATGGACGAGTCAATTATACAATGTTGCTCCCAGACATTGGACGAGTCAAGTATACAATTTTACTCTCAGACAATGGATGAGTCAATTGTACCATTTCACCCTCAGACTATCGACGAGTCAATTATACCTTTTTTAAATAAATAAATAATAAATAATGAATAATGCTTATATAGCGCATAATCTTGCAAAGCAACTCAATGCGCTTTTTCACTCACCATTCGTACAAACATTTCTAACAGACTGGTTCACGTATCCTCGCCATACATCTCTATGAAAATGAATACGCTAGAGAATGCATTGCATATAATCATAACACAACACACTAACACCCACCTCCCTTCAACCCCCCCCCCCCCCCCCCCCCCACCCCCCCCCCCCCCCCCAACCACAACCATCCCTTTTTGTGTCTTCCATCTCAGGATAGGATTCAGACTCTGTCCCAAGCCCTAGAGTCCTATCTTCTAACTCCGTCGATTTCACTACGTCAGTGTCTCCGTAATGCTTGAACTGATGGAGTCCATAGCGGAACTACTCCCTCTAGGAGGATCGCACAAGAGTATTCTGCAAAGACACGTAACTGCGTTCTTTCCAGATCTTTCCCTCCTGGAGAGTACAGTTCCTGTAGGTCCTTGGTTCCATCAAGCAGTGGAACAATGGCGAATAGTTTCTTGGATCAATTGTTCAATTTCGATCCGCATCCTCAGATCTCAGATCTTCCTGTTCACGGTTTCCTCTTTAACAGGATGGGGAGCTCACTTAGAGGAGAGCGAAATCTCGAGCCTTTGAACTCCCGAATTCAAAGTTCTGCTCATCATCCTGCTGGAGATGGAGACTATCCGGCTAGCGCTGCTTCACTTCTCGCCTCGCCTCAAGGGACTCTGGGTGACTATCACGAGCGTCAACATTGCTAGGGAGGTACCAGTTCAAACTCCCTGTCTTTGGCTGCTGAGAAGATTCTGCTGTGGGCATACAGCCAAGACATCGCTCTCTCTGTAGAGTTCGTCCAAAGAAAGTTGGATGTGATAACCGATTAGCTGAGCCGTTCATCACGATAGCGCACTAAGCTCTGTCGCCCGTGTGGGAATTGTGGGGCAAGCCGTGGATCGACTTGTTTGCTACTCGCCACAACGACACCTTCCCTTCTACGTCTCTCCGATCAGAGATCAATATGCGATCGCCCTCAACACCTTCACCATTCCATGGTCGGGCGCCTTCGCTTTTGCTTTTCCCCCAACTCCCTTGATTCCCAAGGTTCTGGATTAAGCCTCAAGGGACTCGCCTCTACTCATTCTCGTCACTCCCTTCTGGCCGACCAGCCCGTGGTTTCCGGAGGTGTTATAGAATCCTCCGCTCCACCTCCACCTGGTCTAGAAGACTCATTCAGTCAAGGACAGGTCTAGGCCATTAAAATCCATCCGTCCCCAACCTGACCGCCTGGAAATTATAAGTCAGGGACTGAAGAAACAAGTTTTCTCCAGTAGGTCCTTTGTCCTACTGCTCTCCTTTAGGCGATTGAGTACAAATACTCTGTACAATCTTCGGTGACGTACCTGGTTTCATTTCTGTTAGGATCGCTAACAGATCCTCTTCGTCCTTCGTCCATGGACTTTGTTCTTTTCTTGTATCACCTGTTTTCAGAGAAGACATTGTCCGCCCAAACCCTATCGGGTTATAAGGCTGCCATCAGCAGCACGTTTGGAATGACTCTCGATATCCATTCAGTGGATTCTCTCCCTTCCCAGTACGTCTCCCACTATGTTGACTCACCTCTCGTGACTATCTCTAGCTTGGTTTCAGTTCTTTGTAGCGATGACTCCGGGATCTGCCTTTGTCCTGTTCGCTTCATTCGTTACTTCTTACGTCGTTCTAGTTCTTTTAGAGGTTCTATGAGAAGTTGGTTCTTTTCTTTTTACGGGAAGTATGACAAAGATATTTCCAAATCCACCATTGCTCGGTGGCTTGTGGAGTTCGTCAACTAGCTTACACTTCTGCTAGGGCTTCTCTCCCGTACAACCCTGTCTAGTCTCTCGAAGACAGGGCTATCAGCGCCTCCATGGCAATGGCCAAAGGGGTTTCCTCTTCTGAAGATTTTGGAAGCGGCTACATGGTACATGGTGTTCCTACAGTACATTCATGAGCCTTTTTTCTCAGGGATGTCTCGACCAAGAGGTCCGACGATATGTTTTCCTTCAAACGTGTTGTGGCCCAAACGCCCATCTCCGTTTGATGTAAGTCATGTTTTGATAACCTGTTAAAGGGTAAGTCATTATCTTGACCTATGGGGGTAAAGAGATTAGCATGTTTGGGCTGGCATGTTATTTTGCATGGGTTTTTGTTTGTACTATCATTTTTAGTACTAAATGCTTTCATTGTTCCTTGTTCAGCATCACCCTCCTAGATCCTCCTCGTGGTATTCTGCAATTGTTTTAAGTGTTGGTCAGTATGGTTATAATAGATTGGTAGATTTGTATTAATCTTACTATCTATATAACTAAATACTTACCAACACTCAAAACAATCAAAGGATCCCTCCCATCCTCCCTCCTGATGCTTGTGTCTAAATATAAAGTGACTGGCAAGGTCAAGGGAGCCATGTGACCGGTAGTAGATATGGGAGGTAATGCTACCAGCACAGAGTGGTTTCCCTTTTGGTTACTGTGGTAACTAAATGCTTGGCATTTTTGGTTTTCCAGCTGATAAGCGTATATGCAATTGTTTTGTGTGTTGGTAAGTATTTAGTTATATAGATAGTAAGATTAATACAAACAATCTACAATTTTTACCGTGAGTCTATGTACAAGTCAATCATTCTTTTTTGCCCCCAGACAATGGACGAGTCCAACGCCTACCGCACGGTGTGCTCGTGCACGGACCCCCCAGGCACCTCGTTCGCCAGCTCCTTCTTCGTGGCTCCCAACACCATCGACTTCTCCTCCGTGTTCAGCAAGTTCGACATCACCAACGCCTCGGTCTACGGCACCTTGATCGGCATCTTCCTCATCTGGGTTCTCGCCCTCATCTGGTCACGCCGCAAGGACAAGCAGGACAGGGAGAGGGTGAGAAATGGGTGCTTCTGGTACAGGTCTCGCGGGAGATTGCTCTCGCTTCCCTTGGTCTAATGGAAAGCAAAATCTGTTTTTGCACCGGGTCGTGGGCGGCAGAGAGAGAGAGAGAGAGAGAGAGAGAGGGGAGAGAGAGAGAGAGAGAGAGAGAGAGAATGAATGTGTATGTGAGTGTGTGTGTGTGTGTAACAACAATAACACTAACAACAATAAATATTTTATTCTCAGTCTTTGCAAGGCCTTTTGGCCCATAGGGACACAAGACGAGAACGATACAAGCACATGCATTAGAACAAAGCAAATACAGATAAAAATGCACAAAAAATGACCGAAGATAAGGAAACACTTGTACAAGAAAAGAAACAAAACATCGCAAAAAGGAAACCATCTCGCGGAAAGCTAAGGCAATGTAATGTATCACACTTGATTTTTCAGTCACTTTGATGTACAGTACATTCGCAGCAAATAGAACAGGCTTTAATCATGGTATGACCACAATCGTGATTGTGATTGTGGTCATCACCGGACTCTCTTCTCTCCAAACGGTCACGGCAGATGTCCACGTTCTCGCCGAAGTTGTCCAACTTTCTGTCTAGGTCCTCCAGGCACGCCATAATGGTTCGGTTATCCGACTGTCCCCCCAGTGACTCGTTTGAGGCAGTCGTCTGCAGTTTGTCTTTACTTTCCTCGCTGCGTTCAGTTTCTGTTGTTGACATACTCGTGCTGTGCTGTCTCATACACTGCTTCTGTTTCACACACATTTTCACAATGTTCTTTCTGATGTGACTCATTTGACTCAATGTCCGTCTCCAAACCGTGTTCACATTTCAGTGTCACTGATTGTTTGTTTACACTCCGCTGACACATATCAATGTGCCTGTCGTTGCTGTTGTTGGTTCTGCGTGAAAGCACTGGTACAGAGTTGTTGCTGGTTTGGAAAATGTCCTTGTCAGCGCAATTGTCATTATTATGATATAACGCTCTTGGTGGCGTTGGCAAGAACAACCCTGATGGCGTTGATAATAATAATAATAACATTTAATTTTTTTTTTTTTTTTTTTAAATGTTGGTATTAAACGTTTTATTCCTTCTTCATACATTTACAATAACATTCATATATATGTATGATTCAACATTCATGAATAATAACTAGTGATTACTTGTAAATAAAGATGAATAAAAACAAGAAACAAAAAGATAAAAAAGTTTGTCTTTCCTTTTTTTCTTATTAGTAACAAGTATAAAGAAGATTGTTTCCCTTAATATACATTCACACACAATATTACACATACATATCCAGACATGCATCCACACAAACCAAACAAATAAAGAGGAGAAGAAGGAAAGGAAAGATGGAAAATAAAGTGAAAGAGAGAAAAGGGTAGGGAAAGAGAAAAGAAGAGAGAGCGAGAGAGAGAGGAGAAAATATGGAATACACTGCACATTAATAGTTAACAAAGTTGTTGTACATGTGCTATTAACACAATTGTTGTATGGGTGCTATTGACTACTTGCTTGTTTCTGCAGACGACTTCTATGCATCTCTGCCCGCTTCTTATCTCTCACCAGCTGTGACGGAGATTTTCGCCGAAACTGAACAGCACTGTGACTTGCAGTTTGGGTGGAAGTAGGTCGGCCGGTCGTAGGTGTAAACCTGAGAATAACCACTGTTCCAGTGTATTTGCCGTCAGTCTTGTAGGACGATTGGGGCATTTCTTGCATAATTACATTCCACTTACTGGTAAACCGTTCAGAGGCATTGTCTTTGATTTAGTAGGTGAAACAGCTGATAGTTTTTCACAGCAGTCGAATTTTAAAAATAATAATAATAATAATAATGAGGAAAATTTATATAGCGCCCATCCTACTATGTAGGCTACAGGGCGCTTTACACAGAATTGAAATGGAATAAAAACATGAAAACAAAAATCCAATAACATGAGCAGACAAAACAATACCGGTCAGACTTCGTTTGGACAGTAAAAATTCACACAACAGTCAGCAACAACAACTGCTGTAACTACTACCACTACTACACTGACAGTGAGAGTATCATCCAATTGGTCGCCGACCCTTATGGACGTTCTTCATGAAGACTAAAGTCTGTGAGAGGGGGTGAAGACGATACAATGGCAATGGTGAGAGTCTGGTTGTGGAGGAAGACGGATCAGTTGCAGAGGGCTGTTTTGGGTTCGGGGATCGCACAGATTAAGAGTATGTATATTATTTTGTCTTGGATTTTCATCGTGATGGGCCCCAGCTGGCCAGGCCTCCTCCTAATCGGTTTCAGCTTTTCGCTGGCTCATATTAAAAGGCTTCACTTTTCAGTGCCACCCCCAGTGTATAATATGGATCCACACGATCCAATGGGGGCTCAGTTCGGGTTTTTTGGGGGTTTTTTAATAGTAGAACACCCTTGCTGAGACATCCCCCGGCCACACAGACTAGAGGACAGGTGTTAAGACGCTGGGCTTCCTTGGCCTACGAGAGTATAGCCTGGGATACCCTTAATCTTTGTTCAGCATAGGGCTTAACCATGGTCGATTTATCGAGGTCGATGGCTGCTAAAACCAGGCGCCAAGACCACACGAAATTAGACTATCGGTCAGGAACTTTCATTGGCTCAATCCCAAGGGAGGGGTGAGGCAGGAGAAAGTCATAAACTTCGAGGCCGTGGGTGTTCCTGTACACCCAGAGTGGTGACATAGTGTCAGGCCAATGCTGGACAGTCTGTCAGGATGTAGTCAAGTGAGGTGCCAGCTCCAGACTCACACGTTTCGCTGCGGTATGGTTTCCGATCGGAAGTGGTTTCTGATGCGCATCAGTAACCATAGGTTTTCTGGGGGCAGTCTTGGTATTCTCGGTTTACCCTTGTCTAGGTGGTGGAGGATAACCGTGGGACATGACAGTAATCTTTCATGTTGTCAGTTCGGGTTTTGTGGAATAGGTGCGTTACTTGTTCACGAATCGGATTGGGATAGTTTTAGATCGAAGGCCGTCCCGATCTTGGTGGCCGACTTTGCAG
>JAGGCT020003230.1:0-14814 GCA_017654935.2 Phymorhynchus buccinoides | reverse complement strand
CATGTCTACGATCTTGCCGCTGATCGAACACCTTCAGCATGAGCTCGACATTCTGTTCTCGGTTGATGTTGGTTCAAGCATTTTTGGTCTGGTCTGGTTGGCGTAGTCTCGAAGGAGCCTATGAAGACCATGAACTCGGCAGAAGAAACTGGGAGGAGAGACGCATTGACAGTTGGGATATAATAATAATGTCTTCTTTTTTTTAGGACAGAAGCATCTTCTCCTCCAAGCAAGTTTCACGTTTGACGATTTTTCTTGATGACGTAGCCTACATTGTAGGTCACAGAATGATGCCTTCAACCGCTCACTCCCATCAAATGCAGGAAACAAAAGGTTTTCTCTTGATCTCCTTGCCAGTTGTTCTGATTATCGTTTGGTTGGGGGATACGGACTACTTTGAGCCACCCCACCCGCCCCCACCCCTCACACACGCCACACATCTACACTGTAGCCAAGGCCAAAGTCCTGTTTGTTGTTGTCTCGATAATTGTTGATGGGGCATATGGAAATCATTGAGACCTAACCCCTACCACCCGTCCCTCACAACACGCCCCACACACACACAAACTTCTCAGCCAAGGCACCATTTCCTGTTTGTGGTTGTCCCCCCCTGATATTGTGAATGGGGAATGGACACTTTATCTTTCAGTACGTCTCTCCGTCTTCCTCTCCTCATCCCTTTTTGAGCCACCCCCCCTCCGTCCCCCACTCTCACACACGCCAACACACTCGTTCGTAACTACCTGTAGCCCCAAGGCATTCTACCTGTTGTATGTCTGAATATTGTGTGAATGGGAGAGGGATGATGGGGAATGGCTCCTTCGAGCACCCCACCCACCCCAAACTCACACACGCCCAAACCTACTACACATCTTGTAAGCCACAAGGCACCCATCGCCACTGGTTGTGGTCTCTCTGATATTGTTGATGGGAATGGAACACCCCCCCCCCCCTCACTCCGCCACCACACCTTGAGTCTGAATTTGTTTATGGAATGGACTCCCCCCCCCCCCCCCCCCCCCTCACACACGCCACACACACACTGTAGCCAAGGCATTCCTGTTGTTGTCTGATATTGTTGATGGGGAATGGACTCCTCTTCCTTTCTTGAAGCCCACCCCCCCCTCACCCCTCAAACACGCCACACCTACCTCGTAGCCCAAGTGCCTTCCCTCATGTTGTTTGTCTGCGTATACTTGTTTGATGGGGATATGGACTCCTTTGAGCATCACCCCCACCCCCCCCCCGCACACACACACACGCCCACACACACACTGTAGCCAAGGCATTCCTGTTGTTGTCTGATATTTGTTGTTGGCTGTTGCCTTAAAGACTCCAGCAGGGGTCATCCCAACAGCGGAAGCATTTGAACACTATGGTACAAGTACATCAGCTACGGATGAGAACATTACGCGTGTGTGACGTTTTTGATTATCCAACCACGTGGGCAGCCACACCCCGTCTTAGAGGGACTTGTCAGAGATAAGGCAGGTGACGATACCTGATCTGTGCAGTTTCCAGAACTTGCCTGATTAAATCATGCAACATGCTGGCGTTGACGCTCTTCACGGGGCCAACGGCCACCACATATTTTCAGTTGGACAACAAAGATGCTATCATCAACACACAGCGTTGTGGTAGCCTCCCTAACACCTACATAACTATCGCAAGCGGAGCCTTTCTAGTTTTCCTTCTGAAATCTGGCGGGCTACGTAAATCTCATCTAACATCAGCACCCAACATGTTCTGTCTTTCTAATATATTTTAACATTTTTGCTTCAGAACCCTACTCCATGTGAACAGAAAGCTTAAATACTGTCTGTGATGTGAACGCTGTTTTGCTCACTCTCACTCTCACTGTCGACGTTGAACGCTGAAGCAATTATCTTCAGATATGATACAGAAGGTAGGGTCAAAAGAGTTTCTCAAAACACAATTATAGGTTTTAAGGGCTGAAGCGATAATCTGAACAAGCCCAAAGCAACGTTTCACAAGAACACCTGGGCATAGATGAAGATCAACACCCCCTCCTCCATTTCTTGGTTCTTTTTTCACGTCGTTTATTTCAGTCTTTCCTTTATTGATGCAGATTGAGCACTTAAACCGCTATCGTTTTCTATACTTAACGTTACTTTTCACCCATTGATACAACTCCTCGTGAACCATTTCAGCCATGTCAACGGGTGCAATCGATGACCACACTGGGCGCAACGGACACAGGCGCAATTAAGCTTAGGGGTAATTAAGATAGGCGCACTTGAGATGCACCACACTAGAGATTAGGTTATGAGCACGGACGGGTTGTGTTAAGTTCACGAACAACGCTAATCACACTAGTTGTGATTATGTTTAATGCTCACTTTGAAACAGTTTTTTTTTTGTCTCCGTTGTTGCTCTTACGTCGAGTAGAATAATGTAGTAATCATTCATTTTATTGTCCTTGTTCTTCTTGTTCTTCTTGTTCTTCTTCTTCTTCTTCTTCTTCTTCTTCTTCTTCTTCTTCTTCTTCTTTCTCTTCTTCTTCTTCTTTTCCCCCCTCCTCCTCTTCTTCGTTTTCTTTTTCCTTTTCCTTCCTCCTCCTCCACCTTCCCCCTCCTCCTCCCCCTCTTCTGTTTCTTCCTACCCCTCTTCTTTTTCTTCCTCCCCCTCTTCTTCTTTTTCTTTTTATTCTTCCTTCCTTCCTTCCTCCTCCTCCTCCTCCTCCTCCTCCTCCTCCTCATCCTCCTCCCTCCTCCTCCTCCTCCTCTTCTACTTCTTCAATGGCCGAGTATTAGGGTTTGATGCTTTTCTGTTGAGCGGTTGTTTATTAGCCCCACATGGCCACAAAGGCCGCTAAGCATTATTTCTCTCAGTTTTGGCGGTTGTTTATTAGCCCCACATGAAAGGCCGCTAAGCATTATTTATCTCAGTTTTGGCGGTTGTTTATTAGCCCCACATGGCCCAAAGGCCGCTAAACATTATTTATCTCAGTTTTGGCGGTTGTTTATTAGCCCCACATGGCCCAAAGGCCGCTAAACATTATTTCTCTCAGTGTTTGGCGGTTGTTTATTAGCCCCACATGGGCCCAAAGGCCGCTAAACATTATTTCTCTCAGTGTTGGCGGTTGTTTATTAGCCCCACATGGCCCAAAGGCCGCTAAGCATTATTTCCTCCAGTTTTGGGCGGTTGTTTATTAGCCCCACATGAAAGGCCGCTAAACATTATTTATCTCAGTTTTGGCGGTTGTTTATTAGCCCCACATGAAAGGCCGCTAAACATTATTTCTCTCAGTTTTGGCGGTTGTTTATTAGCCCCACATGGCCCAAAGGCCGCAAAACATTATTTCTCTCAGTTTTGGCGGTTGTTTATTAGCCCCACATGAAAGGCCGCTAAACATTATTTATCTCAGTTTTGGCGGTTGTTTATTAGCCCCACATGGCCCAAAGGCCGCTAATCATTATTTCTCTCAGTTTTGGCGGTTGCACTGATGAAGGTAACAACACTGTGAAAATATGTCTGATAAACAACCATTTCTTCTGCTTTCCTAATGATGTGGAAGAAGAAACGCAACGAACACGTACACACACGCGCGCGCAACCACGTACTCGCACACGCACACGCACACACACCCACACCACACAAACACACACAAACACACTCACAAGCAACTACTAGCACACACACTACACACACAAACACACACCACATCACACCACACAGCTCACACACACTCGCGCTTCTGTAAAGATCAATACTGAATAAAGAAACGGCAACAACAAAATGTCAATACACACACGATACATAACAGGGCCTGTATCATATAACCTCAACAATAGCAGCAACAAAATGTCAATACACACACGATACATAACAGGGCCTGCATCATATAACCTCAACAATAGCAACAACAAAATGTCAATACACACACCATACATAACAGGGCCTGCATCATATAACCTCAACAATAGCAGCAACAAAATGTCAATACACACACGATACATAACAGGGCCTGCATCATATAACCTCAACAATAGCAGCAACAAAAGTGGCAAATACAACTAATCTAACCAAATCAAGGGCCGGGATATAATTTGTTTATAGTGGAGATGCCTTGCCCCAGCGGTACATCACACTCTCTGGGCACCAAAGGCCAGGACTTGAAGAACAGCTGGGTTGTTTGGGGAAGGTCCCCAAAAGACCAACCGGCCATCCCATTGGCTCCTCGAAGCAGTAAAGCCAGTGCAAAGGACCCCGTCGTTTAAGACCTAACTGTAGCCATGATTTTCCCATCACTGCAGAAAATCATGATAAAATACTGCGAGTTGATAAGGAAAAACAAAAACAAGGAGGGGGGGGAGGGGGGGGGGGGGGGGGGGTGTGAAAAAAAAAGTAGACTGAGGAATTAAGGCTGTGTGCACAATTTACACAAAACTTTCCGTACACGGAACTCATCTGCAATCCGCAAAGCAAAACAATCAAAAAAATCTGGAAGCAAGAAAATGTGCATGTAATGAGGTGTGCACAATTGCAACGCCGGAAAACCCATCCACTTATTTCTTGCTTTCTTGTTCTTATAAGTTCATGGATTGCGAATGGGACTATGCGCACTGGGTTTCCACGTGTAATGTGCACAAGCCCTAATCTTTAATATCGACCTGCGAAATACTTCGGAACTTTTGCACAACAAAATGCATGTCTTCTTCTTCTTCTTCTTCGTTTGATCTTTCCACATTCATCGTACTGAAGATTCTGAGATTAACTTGGAAGAAGATTTTTTTAAACTTGGTAGTCCTAAAAAAAATTATCACAATCTTTGTCGTAGGAATTGTAGATAGCCATTCGAGCGAGAATTACAATTTCGTAAAAAATAACTTTTACATAGGTTACGTAATTAAGGCCACCCTTAAGGCCACCCTTAGCTGCCCGAATCCATGCCTTAATTACGTAACCTATGTAAAAGTTATTTTTTACGAAATTGTAATTCTCGCTCGAATGGCTATCTGCAATTCCTACGACAAAGATTGTGATAATTTTTTTTAGGACTACCAAGTTTAAAAAAATCTAAGGTTTCAAGCAAGAAAAAAAAGTCGGTTAAAGGTAAAGATTTTGTGCCAGGAGACCCCCTTCATTTCTCGGTTAATTCTATTTTTCCGATTTTGACTTTCTTACCAAACATGAAGAAGTATTTTATGAACCTTTTCAGCTAATTATCTTTTTGGAATAATAACCTAACCCTAACCCTATAGCCTAAGGCAACCCTACCCCCACTAGTGTACTTCAGTACACCGTGCAGGCAGTGCGTGTGTGTGTGCCCGAAGCGGCGATTTGTCACGTGTGGTTCGTTGGTTTTCGTCTTATAGGGTGGGGTTAGAGTTAGGGTTAGGGCTAGGGTTAGAAGGCCATAATTATACATTAGATTATTCACTGTCTACAGTTGCCCCAAATTGGGCTACATATATGTTTTGGCTAGCTACAATGAAAAAGCTCGACCTTTTTCGCTATTCTGTGGGTTTTAATCAACAAAGCTGCTTTATGTGTTTCTGCTGACCGACTTGAAGAAGTACGGTAATAAATCTAAACGACAGATACGAGCCAATATAACGCGTTTACTAGATCCGCATCTGTGGACTCTATGCATTTTGCTAGATCTACATCTGTGGACTAGGGCCTTCCGGGTACTTGTCGAGAGCAGCCCAAGATGGAGTCGGGAGGTTCTCGTGAGCAGCAGTACCCCAGATCGACACAGGCCGGCCAGGGGTTTCCTCTCAACCCCAATGCCGTCAACAGCAACTCACAGTTGCCTCAGGTATTTTCCTGTCGTTTGCGTTTTGTTTTTGCGTGTGATTTCAGGTGTATGCGTCTCTTTTGTTGCAATATTCGACTAGTTTTGGTTTACCAAGGTCATGATTTCAATGTTGAATGTACAGTTTCATAAAAGTAATACTGTACTAGACTAGTAGTCTCTGTCTGTTTATAGATCAGTCTATCAGACTCCTCTGTCAAAGACAATGTCTTGCTGTTGTCTATTCTGTCGTCTGTCTCGCTCGGCACAACACACGCACGCACGCATGGACGCACGCACGCACGCACGCACGACGCACGCACGACTCACGGCATGCACTCACGCACTAATGCACATACAATCACACACACACACACAATATGTGTCACCCCCCCCCCCCCCCAACCCCAAAAAAAAAAAAGCACACACACACAGGACACACACACAGGGGTGATACCAGACTGTACACAGAGAGAGAGAGACATGTATGTATACACGTATGACTACAGTGTCAACAGACACACACACACAGTGACAAACACAAACACACGCATGTTATGTATGTACACCACACACAACACACACACACACAACAACACACACACAAACAGGATATTATTGATTAAATTAGGCCCAAAGATTTTAAAAGCAACTGTCAGATCATTAATCCGACAGGTTTGTGACTGTGACTGTGAGTGGGGGAGTTCAAACCCAGTGCTTGTCCACAGTAGTTTGTCAGGGCAGGTCAGGTCAGGTCAGGTATTTGGATCGACCAGGCCTTGCCAGCCTCTCAAATGTGTCCTCCTTTTGGTTGTTTGGAAATTGCTGTGGCGGTTTTTAGAATCCATTTTGATGCACCTAATCATGGATGTACTTTAACAGGGCACAATTTTTGCGATCACGCTCTTAGGAGGTTTTTGATTTGTTAGTATCTGAGGCCAGTTTAGTATGTGCAGGATGCTTGTTCAATAGGCGACCGGTTAGAAAAAAAGTTTTTTTCTAATGTTAGTTCTGCTGTACCGGTTAGGATCCTAAGTTCACTATGACGGGTTCTAATTTCGTTAGACAAGTGGAAACAAGCCTTTGTTGTATTGTCAGTGCCTTGAAGAATCTTGTAAGCATTTATCAAATCTCCCTTAGTCTTCTGTATTTTAAAGATGGCAAGTCTAATTTACTTAGCCTGTCCCCATAATCCAAATTTTTCATGGATTTTATCAGTTTGGTTGCACTCCTCTGTACCTTCTCAATTGCACTGGACTGTCGTTTAAGAAAGGGATTCCAAATTATATTGCCATACTCAAGATGAGGCCATATTAAACATTTGTAAAGATTTATGAAACCTCTTTATTTAAGTTTTTAAAACTCCTTCTGATCAAGCCCAGCATCCTACTGGCTTTATTTATCGCTGTTGTGATGTGCTTATCAAATTTGAGTTTTGAATCAAATATAAACCCTAGGTCCTTCTCCTCTGTACAAGTATCTAAAACATGCTTAGATGAAAGCCATTGAGTAATTTCATATGCTTTACTGGATTATTGTACCCGCGTGCATAAACCTTGCATTTTCCTGCAGTTTAAAATGTCGTTTTTTTAATTATAAAGTCCACTTCTCTGAAAGGATTTTCATTCTATGAGTCTGTTAATAGCGTTTTGCCAGTACATGATGAATTTTGGGAACGATTATACACCCCCTTAGATATCATCTACCAAATATCTTACAGCATTTGTATCGTTTTCACTTATGAGGCGAGAGTTTAAGAGTGGGGATGGGTATCATTTATAAAAAACTGTAAAAAAAAATAAAAATAATTTTAACAAAGAACAAAAAACAAAACAGTACTGGTAAGTACTAGTGGCCCCCAGGGAAATTCCCCAGGAGGACATTTGCTAACCCTGGGGGAAAATACGCACTTTTTATAAAACCATCCGTCGTGACAGTTAGAAAATTATTGTGTGTGTTAGAAGGACTGTTTTGTTTACCCACCCGCCACTTATTTTGTTGATATAACTTACCCTTCCAGGAAAGTTTTTAACCCACGGTTAACATATGTGTTCCTGTGTATCCCGTTTAATGGCTTCAAGTTTTTAAGAAGTGAGCCTTGTTTGTGCGGCACAGAATCAAAGGCCTTTTTAAAATCTAAGTAAATAATATCAAATGCCTCTTTGTCCTCTAAAAGTTGTGTAAAATCATCCATCACATCTAACAACTGGGACATACAAGAACGCCCTGCCCTGAATCCATGTTTGTGTCTTCTTCCTGTCCCGAACCCATTGTTGACATTCTGTGAACAGATTAAAATCAACCATATCATATGTTTAACAACAGCGTCCCGTACAAACTGTTCTAAAATCTTACATGATAATATGCACGTCAGGCTCACTGGTCTATTGTTACCTGGGTCAGTTCTTGTACCCTTTTTAAAGATTGCAATGACCTCAGCTGTTTTCCAATCTGATGGGAGTTCCCCAAATTCTAAACTTTTATCATATAAAATTGTTAGAGGAATTGCTAGTTCCTGATGTAGCTCTTTAAGCACTCTGGCTGGGATCTTGTCTGGCCCCCCTCACTCAGAGCATTGTTCACATCCACGTTTTTCAATTTATTCTTCACAACTTCTACTGTTATAACAATGTCTGCACTATATGCAGGGGCCTCATTAGCAATTTGTGGTAAGTTGTCTGTATTTTCCTTTGTAAATACGATAGCAAAAAACTCGTTCAAAACATTAGCTTTGTGCTGATCATCGGTGACAATATTATCTTGCTTATCCTTCAGAGAGCTAACCCCTGTAAATAGGAGAGACACTTAAAGTTAAATTTACTCGCTCAGCCAGGGCTGGCCAAAGCCACTACCCTGGTACAGTGGGGTAGGTAGCCATTGTGCTAGTGTAAAAATCTCTGGGCGAGTAGATTTCAAAAGTCACTATCCCGATGGGCGACTGAAGATTTCAGTACTGCATGGGCCTGGGTTTTTTTTAACTACTGCATCTCCCCAGACCATCTCTCCCTTCCATGTAGCCAACTATCAAAGCAAGATCAGCTGTCTGTAAAAAATAAGATAACAATGACATGCCAGGCCATTTGGTACTGAAAAGAAAGGAAAGGCAGCCTCCTCAGTCTCCTCCTGCCCCTTCCCTCTCTCCCCCACCTCTCTCAGGGACTCAAAGCATTTCTCTTTACTTGTCTCCGTTCTTTCTTTCCACTCTTTTTTTCTCTCTAATCTCTTAGCTTCCTTCTCCCCTTCGTGTGAGTTGTGATGTGTGTGTGGTGCGCGCATGTGTGTGTTCAGGGATTTTTGTTGTTGTTTTCTTCGGGCTAGTGAAAATGTGTTTGGTTGGGCAAGTAAAGATTTTGCACAAGTTACTCGCCCGGAGGGCTAGTGAAATGTTATAAGTTTGTCCAGCCCTGCTCCTATTTCTCTCCTCCACTCCATCCATGTGTAAATGGGTTCCTGATGTCAGTTGGGGACAAAGTCCTTCGGATGAGACTCAAGACCAAGGTCAAGTGTGCGGATGCATGCACAAGATCTTGCACACGTTAAACTTAAAGGCCCATTCCCACCATATGCGGTGATTGATAAGGTATTAGGCCCGATTAGGCTGTGTTGTGCCTGTGGGTACTGGATGACATAAGTTTCAGGACATAGCATGGCATCATCATGTACGCCAACTAATGGTCTCACCATCTTAAGACCGGTAGGCAGTGGTGGGACAGGATAAACATCAGCAAAGGGCAGAAAGAAGAGCTATCTAGGATCTAAGAAGATCCAGTGAACAAAAACAGTTTGCTAGTCGTAGTCATAGTAGTTTTACAAATTTTAAAAAGACAGTCATGGGGGTAATGTTCTTTCAAGTATCGAATAAATAATTAAGTTACCTCACCAAGACATGACATTTATAATATACAAAATAATTTATCACTTTGTATTTGAAAATAAAAAAGAGAAAAACTTTCAGGTACTACCACTAAATAGTATGAATGTGAAAGTAATTTTCCATTCCTTTTATAAAAAGTGTGTTCCAATCTTGTTTCAGCCCAAGGCGCCTCGTCTGAGTCCAGAGGAGCTGGCTGTTTTGGAGGAGTGTAACACAGAGAGCTTCTGGTACAGATGTAAGTGAATGTTCTGCATTATTAAGTTGTTTGTCACATTGTGTGATATATGTTTCTAGAATGGGCTTTAAAACCAACACACCTCCGGAGAGCTGGAATTGTAATTCAGGAAGTTAGGTGGCAGAGTGGTTGAGACATGTATTTGTCTGCCAATTTCAATGCTTGAGCGACGCGGGTTTGAATCCCTGCTTCACCTTTTCTTTCTAGTTCGACTGGGGAAAATCAACAACTCAACGTCGAGTCCTTTGCAGATGGGGACTTGTTATAACGCATGTGCGCTTTACGCATGTAAAAATCCCATGGCAGTTAAAAGTTGATAAGAGCAGGGAAAAATCCCACTGCCTGGTAATACACAAAATTGACAGCTAGGTTTCCCAAGTACCACCCTTCCTCATTACCTCGTCCCCCCCCCCCCCCCCCTCAACAACAAAAAAGAACAGAAAAAAAAGTGGCGCCCTGGGAGCGCTTTTTTTCTTTTGCGCTTGTGGGAGACCACAGTCCTGGTAGTGAGATTCACACAGATAAGTCTCGTTGACTAGAATATACCAAATACCAAAACAATACCAAATGTGTTTTACATTACTGTTAGGGGCACACACAGTTTACTCATCAAATGATCAATACTGCAGGGGTGGGAGGCCTTCAGTATAGATGGCTGAATTCTGTATAGCACATTATGCCTGTCCGACTGGGAACATTTAAAGATATCCTTGCTTTCTTTATCAATATACTATATTGAACAATGTCTTAGCTATATTATATAGCTAAGACATTGTTCAGTGTAGCTCAAATGTCCTGCTCCCACCCTGACGCATAACACTGTGATCTTCTTTTTATTATCATGAAACAGGCTTTTGACTTGAGTGCTTTTTTTAAATAAATAAAAGTCACACTGGTGTGATTGATTGTCCATAATCATTCAGAATTTAAAGAGACCACAACCGAGACAAATTAGATTTACATAAAATTAATGATATTATGGCATTATGCACACAAACATTCATTGGAAGAAAATGTGGGAGGAGCATGAGTGCGTATTGGATAATGATTGTGTGTTATAATTTATGTTATAATATAACACACATATATGTGACCCAGCACCACCAAAGGGCCATTAAGTCGCTGGGATAGTTTATCACAACAGCTACTGAGGACACGAGGGGGAAAGGTACATGTGAGACCCCGCACCTGCACCAAAGGGACATTAAGTCCGCTGGGGATCGTTATATCACAGGACAGGCGTCGAGGACACGAGGGGGAAAGGTACATGGAACACGATGCGCAACCACGCAAAGGGACTTAGTCGCTGGGATTAGTTGTATCAACAACGGCTTAAGGACACTAGGGGGAAAGTACCTTTGACCCTGGCACAACCCAAGGGAACTTACTCGCTGGACAGTTTTATCACACGGCTTGGGACACGAGGGGAAAGTACATGTGCCCTAGCACCACTAAGGGGACATTAAGTCCGCGTGAGGATAGTTTTTATCACAGATTGGCTTGCAAAGTTCAAAAATCTCATCTTTAATCATTTAAGAGAAGTTAATGGGTATTTTTCGTGCTCCTCTAACAACTCATCTTTCATATTTAATAAAAGACAATCTTTGTTTGTGGCCCCTGAACTGCTAAATAAAAGTGCTTTAAAATGAGTAGTTTGTTGACATTTTCTTCAGCTACGGCCTAAATTTCGGACTGTGATTTTTCGACAATGGCAGACAGTAACCCTACCAAACTTTAAATGCTCATAACTCTAAAAAACGGCAAACGTTATATAGGAATGGTTTTTATATCATTAGAAAGAAAATTATCTGAACTGTATAACTGTAGCATTTAAGGGAGGGGGGGGGGAGAAGAAAGGGGAGGGGAAGGGTTTACCTCAGAAATGGACACTAAAGGTCCCTTCCGTGGTGCGGGGTCACAATAACTTATAATATCAGTCTTTATTGTCAATTCAAAGTGAAATTCAATTTGTTACTTTCTTGTTTGTTTGTTTGTTTATTTGAATCGAACGACAGTTACTGCAGGGTGCGCACGGTCTTTGAAAGTCCTTGAAACTTGGCTTTGGTCTGTGAAAACTGTTGAATGGTTTGTGAAAAAGTCATAGATGCCTTAAAAAGTCATTGGCGCCATGAAACATGTCTTGTTTGCTTCCAGAATGGATAAAGAAGCAATTTAATGGAACTCATTTTCCATATAGCAAACATCCTCGACTTGTCCAGTTACTTCCCTTCACTATATGATATAGTGAAGGGAAGTAACTCGTATATCCAGGTCTTTTGGCTGCTCAGGTGCACCTTGACTGATCATGACCGAAGCAATCGTCATCATTGCATGTCGTGAGAGGTCTTTGAAAATAGGATAAGGGGTCTTTGAAAAGGTCTTTGAAAGTTTGTTAATTTTGATATGAACAATCTGTATGAACCCTGTACTGTGAATTTCTGTTTTAATTTTTATTTTTTAAATTATTTTTACAATGAGTCTGTGCAGAACATGAAGCGAAGAATGCCAGGTGATTCACCAATTGTTGGGACTTATAAGGCCGAACCCAAAAATGACAGAAAACTCGGCAAAGGTAAAGGATGTGCCACCCCCCTGCATTTCTCGGTTAATTCATATTTTTGTTTTTGCCTTTTTACCATACATAAGCTGTATTAGGAAACATATGAGCTAATAACCTTTTGCGAATACTAACCAACCCTAGCCCTAGCCCTAAACCTAACCCTTACCCCACTATGTACTGCAGTACACCGCGATTTGTCACAGTTGTGGTCGTTGCGTTTTTCCATCTTATAGAGTGGGGGGTAGGGTTAGGCTTAGGGCGAGGTTTAGGGATAGGGTTAGTATTCCAAAAAGGGTTATTAGCTAAAAATGTTCTAAAATACAGCTTTATGTCAGGGTCAGAAAGGCAATAACGGAAAAATAGAATTAACCGAGATAGGTAGGGGGGTGGAACATCTTGCACATTTACCGAAAATTCATATGAATGTTCTTATATTTTCTTACTATGTTGTGTTCATATCATAAGGTCGCAGGGATTTCAGTCTGGAAAAAGTATCGCTTATAGTCTGAAAAGTTGGTTTCAAATGTGCCTCTGCATCTATGTCAGAATGTCACATGTCAATGTGTGTGTCATCCTCACACATAATGTGTGCCTAGACCATCTATGTCAGAATATCACTGTCAATGTGTTGGTCATCCTCACCAGATAATGTGTTGCCTCTTACACCTCTATGTCAGATATCCATTGTCAATGTGTGTGTCATCCTCACCACATAATGTGTGCCCTTACCACTCTATGTCAGAATATCCACTGTCAATGTGTGTGTATCCCACCACTAAATGTGGTTGCCTCTACCACTCTATGTCAGAGTGTCCACTGTCAAATGTGTGTTGTATCCTCCCACATAATGTGTTGCCTCTACACTCTATGTCAGAATATCACTGTCAATGTGTGTGCCATCTCACCACATAATGTGTTGCCACTACACTACTATGTCAGAAGCCACTGTCAATGTGTGTGTCCTCCTCACCACATAATTGTGTTGCCTCGGACCATCTATGGTCAGATGTCCACTGTCAATGGTGTGTGTCATCCTGACAACAGAATGTGTTGCCTCTACACTTATGGTCAGAATGTCACTGTCAATGTGTGTGTCATCCTCACCACATAATGTGTTGCCTCTACCATCTATGTCAGAATGTCCACTGTCATGTGTGTGTCATCCTCAACACATAAATGGTTGCCTCTACACTCATGTCAGAATATCCACCGTCAATGTGTGTGTCATCCTCACACATAATGTGTTGCCTCTGCCATCTATGTCAGAATATCCACTGTCAATGTGTGTGTCATCCTGACCAGATAATGTGGTGCCTCTAACTCTATGTCCGAATATCAAACTGTCAATGTGTCTTGTCATCCTCCACCAATAATGTGTTGCTCGAACGTCTATGTCAGAATATCCACTGTCAATGTGTGTCTGTCCTCCTGACAGATAATGTGTTTGGCCTCTACAATCTATGTCAGAACTACACTGTAATGTGCTGTGTATCCTCACCACATAATGTGTTGCCTTGGACATCTATGCAGAAGCCCACTGTCAATGTGCGTGTCATCCTCACCACATAATGTGTTGCTCAACCATCTATGTCAGGAATATCCACTGTCAATGTGTGTGTCATCCCACCACATAACGTGTTGCCTCTACCCATCTATGCAGAATATCCACTGTCAATGTGTGTGTCATCCTCACCACATAATGTGCTGCCTCTACCACCTATGTCAGAATATACACTGTCAATGTGTGTGTCATCCTCCACCACATAATGTGTTTGCTCGACCATCTAGTCAGAATGTCCCGTCAATGTGTGTGTCATCCTGACCAGATAATGTGTTGCCTCTACACTCTATTCAGAATACCCTGTCAATGTGGGTCATTCCTCACCACATCAGTGTTGCCTCGACACTATGCAGAATGTCCACTGTCAATGGTGATCCTCCTGTTTCCACACTGCTCTAGCCTTCCCCGGGGCTGGCATTGGAGAGATCCAGCTCTTCTGGAAAGACGGGTATGTTGCTTTTGTTCAGATATTACTTGGTGCAGAAAGGTTTTCTTTAGGTCACATGCGTGCTTGTGGTAAAAGGAGGTGAATACTGGGTAAACTTTGTGTCATTGTTTGATCAAATGCTTGAGCAGTCTGCGTTAAAAAATGAATTACACGGTTTTGCTATGTTCACTTACCAGCTTTTAAAGTGTATAACTTCTTTTGTATCGTAAATTTGTAGTACAAAAGCATACTTTTCTTTTTAAAGTGTCAAGTTTATAGAAAGCAGATTTAGTTCTTGGTGATGTTTTGTTTCAAGAATATTTTTGTGTTGTGGTGAATAATAACCATTGGAGCAGTGCCATTTAAAATGGTATGATTTAAAAGAATGTTTTACAA
>JAGGCT020003229.1:0-14814 GCA_017654935.2 Phymorhynchus buccinoides | reverse complement strand
AGAGGAGGGGAAGGGTTAAAGTGGCATGGAAGGGGTTGTAGAAACAGGAGGGGAAGGGTTAAAGTGGCATGGAAGGGATTGTAGAAACAGGAGGGGAAGGGTTAAAGTGGCATGGAAGGGATTGTAGAAACAGGAGGGGAAGGGTTAAAGTGTCATGGAAGGGATTGTAGAAACAGGAGGGGAGTAACATGGGTTAAAGTGGCATGGAAGGGATTGTAGAAACAGGAGGGGAAGGGTTAAAGTGGCATGGAAGGGGTTGTAGAAACAGGAGGGGAAGGGTTAAAGTGGCATGGAAGGGATTGTAGAAACAGGAGGGGAAGGGTTAAAGTGGCATGGAAGGGATTGTAGAAACAGGAGGGGAAGGGTTAAAGTGGCATGGAAGGGGTTGTAGAAACAGGAGGGGAAGGGTTAAAGTGGCATGGAAGGGGTTGTAGAAACAGGAGGGGAAGGGTTAAAGTGGCATGGAAGGGGTTGTAGAAACAGGAGGGGAAGGGTTAAAGTGGCATGGAAGGGATTGTAGAAACAGGAGGGGAAGGGTTAAAGTGGCATGGAAGGGGTTGTAGAAACAGGAGGGGAAGGGTTAAAGTGGCATGGAAGGGGTTGTAGAAACAGGAGGGGAAGGGTTAAAGTGGCATGGAAGGGGTTGTAGAAACAGGAGGGGAAGGGTTAAAGTGGCATGGAAGGGGGGAAGGGTTGTAGAAACAGGAGGGGAAGGGTTAAAGTGGCATGGAAGGGGTTGTAGAAACAGGAGGGGAAGGGTTAAAGTGGCATGGAAGGGATTGTAGAAACAGGAGGGGAAGGGTTAAAGTGGCATGGAAGGGGTTGTAGAAACAGGAGGGGAAGGGTTAAAGTGGCATGGAAGGGATTGTAGAAACAGGAGGGGAAGGGTTAAAGTGGCATGGAAGGGGTTGTAGAAACAGGAGGGGAAGGGTTAAAGTGGCATGGAAGGGGTTGTAGAAACAGGAGGGGAAGGGTTAAAGTGGCATGGAAGGGGTTGTAGAAACAGGAGGGGAAGGGTTAAAGTGGCATGGAAGGGGTTGTAGAAACAGGAGGGGAAGGGTTAAAGTGGCATGGAAGGGGTTGTAGAAACAGGAGGGGAAGGGTTAAAGTGGCATGGAAGGGGTTGTAGAAACAGGAGGGGAAGGGTTAAAGTGGCATGGAAGGGATTGTAGAAACAGGAGGGGAAGGGTTAAAGTGGCATGGAAGGGGTTGTAGAAACAGGAGGGGAAGGGTTAAAGTGGCATGGAAGGGATTGTAGAAACAGGAGGGGAAGGGTTAAAGTGGCATGGAAGGGGTTGTAGAAACAGGAGGGGAAGGGTTAAAGTGGCATGGAAGGGGTTGTAGAAACAGGAGGGGAAGGGTTAAAGTGGCATGGAAGGGATTGTAGAAACAGGAGGGGAAGGGTTAAAGTGGCATGGAAGGGGTTGTAGAAACAGGAGGGGAAGGGTTAAAGTGGCATGGAAGGGGTTGTAGAAACAGGAGGGGAAGGGTTAAAGTGGCATGGAAGGGGTTGTAGAAACAGGAGGGGAAGGGTTAAAGTGGCATGGAAGGGGTTGTAGAAACAGGAGGGGAAGGGTTAAAGTGGCATGGAAGGGGTTGTAGAAACAGGAGGGGAAGGGTTAAAGTGGCATGGAAGGGGTTGTAGAAACAGGAGGGGAAGGGTTAAAGTGGCATGGAAGGGGTTGTAGAAACAGGAGGGGAAGGGTTAAAGTGGCATGGAAGGGATTGTAGAAACAGGAGGGGAAGGGTTAAAGTGGCATGGAAGGGGTTGTAGAAACAGGAGGGGAAGGGTTAAAGTGGCATGGAAGGGGTTGTAGAAACAGGAGGGGAAGGGTTAAAGTGGCATGGAAGGGGTTGTAGAAACAGGAGGGGAAGGGTTAAAGTGGCATGGAAGGGGTTGTAGAAACAGGAGGGGAAGGGTTAAAGTGGCATGGAAGGGGTTGTAGAAACAGGAGGGGAAGGGTTAAAGTGGCATGGAAGGGATTGTAGAAACAGGAGGGGAAGGGTTAAAGTGGCATGGAAGGGGTTGTAGAAACAGGAGGGGAAGGGTTAAAGTGGCATGGAAGGGGTTGTAGAAACAGGAGGGGAAGGGTTAAAGTGGCATGGAAGGGGTTGTAGAAACAGGAGGGGAAGGGTTAAAGTGGCATGGAAGGGGTTGTAGAAACAGGAGGGGAAGGGTTAAAGTGGCATGGAAGGGGTTGTAGAAACAGGAGGGGAAGGGTTAAAGTGGCATGGAAGGGGTTGTAGAAACAGGAGGGGAAGGGTTAAAGTGGCATGGAAGGGATTGTAGAAACAGGAGGGGAAGGGTTAAAGTGGCATGGAAGGGATTGTAGAAACAGGAGGGGAAGGGTTAAAGTGGCATGGAAGGGGTTGTAGAAACAGGAGGGGAAGGGTTAAAGTGGCATGGAAGGGATTGTAGAAACAGGAGGGGAAGGGTTAAAGTGGCATGGAAGGGATTGTAGAAACAGGAGGGGAAGGGTTAAAGTGGCATGGAAGGGGTTGTAGAAACAGGAGGGGAAGGGTTAAAGTGGCATGGAAGGGGTTGTAGAAACAGGAGGGGAAGGGTTAAAGTGGCATGGAAGGGATTGTAGAAACAGGAGGGGAAGGGTTAAAGTGGCATGGAAGGGGTTGTAGAAACAGGAGGGGAAGGGTTAAAGTGGCATGGAAGGGGTTGTAGAAACAGGAGGGGAAGGGTTAAAGTGGCATGGAAGGGGTTGTAGAAACAGGAGGGGAAGGGTTAAAGTGGCATGGAAGGGGTTGTAGAAACAGGAGGGGAAGGGTTAAAGTGGCATGGAAGGGGTTGTAGAAACAGGAGGGGAAGGGTTAAAGTGGCATGGAAGGGGTTGTAGAAACAGGAGGGGAAGGGTTAAAGTGGCATGGAAGGGGTTGTAGAAACAGGAGGGGAAGGGTTAAAGTGGCATGGAAGGGGTTGTAGAAACAGGAGGGGAAGGGTTAAAGTGGCATGGAAGGGGTTGTAGAAACAGGAGGGGAAGGGTTAAAGTGGCATGGAAGGGGTTGTAGAAACAGGAGGGGAAGGGTTAAAGTGGCATGGAAGGGATTGTAGAAACAGGAGGGGAAGGGTTAAAGTGGCATGGAAGGGATTGTAGAAACAGGAGGGGAAGGGTTAAAGTGGCATGGAAGGGGTTGTAGAAACAGGAGGGGAAGGGTTAAAGTGGCATGGAAGGGGTTGTAGAAACAGGAGGGGAAGGGTTAAAGTGGCATGGAAGGGGTTGTAGAAACAGGAGGGGAAGGGTTAAAGTGGCATGGAAGGGATTGTAGAAACAGGAGGGGAAGGGTTAAAGTGGCATGGAAGGGATTGTAGAAACAGGAGGGGAAGGGTTAAAGTGGCATGGAAGGGATTGTAGAAACAGGAGGGGAAGGGTTAAAGTGGCATGGAAGGGATTGTAGAAACAGGAGGGGAAGGGTTAAAGTGGCATGGAAGGGGTTGTAGAAACAGGAGGGGAAGGGTTAAAGTGGCATGGAAGGGGTTGTAGAAACAGGAGGGGAAGGGTTAAAGTGGCATGGAAGGGGTTGTAGAAACAGGAGGGGAAGGGTTAAAGTGGCATGGAAGGGGTTGTAGAAACAGGAGGGGAAGGGTTAAAGTGGCATGGAAGGGGTTGTAGAAACAGGAGGGGAAGGGTTAAAGTGGCATGGAAGGGGTTGTAGAAACAGGAGGGGAAGGGTTAAAGTGGCATGGAAGGGATTGTAGAAACAGGAGGGGAAGGGTTAAAGTGGCATGGAAGGGGTTGTAGAAACAGGAGGGGAAGGGTTAAAGTGGCATGGAAGGGGTTGTAGAAACAGGAGGGGAAGGGTTAAAGTGGCATGGAAGGGATTGTAGAAACAGGAGGGGAAGGGTTAAAGTGGCATGGAAGGGGTTGTAGAAACAGGAGGGGAAGGGTTAAAGTGGCATGGAAGGGGTTGTAGAAACAGGAGGGGAAGGGTTAAAGTGGCATGGAAGGGATTGTAGAAACAGGAGGGGAAGGGTTAAAGTGGCATGGAAGGGATTGTAGAAACAGGAGGGGAAGGGTTAAAGTGGCATGGAAGGGGTTGTAGAAACAGGAGGGGAAGGGTTAAAGTGGCATGGAAGGGGTTGTAGAAACAGGAGGGGAAGGGTTAAAGTGGCATGGAAGGGGTTGTAGAAACAGGAGGGGAAGGGTTAAAGTGGCATGGAAGGGGTTGTAGAAACAGGAGGGGAAGGGTTAAAGTGGCATGGAAGGGGTTGTAGAAACAGGAGGGGAAGGGTTAAAGTGGCATGGAAGGGGTTGTAGAAACAGGAGGGGAAGGGTTAAAGTGGCATGGAAGGGGTTGTAGAAACAGGAGGGGAAGGGTTAAAGTGGCATGGAAGGGGTTGTAGAAACAGGAGGGGAAGGGTTAAAGTGGCATGGAAGGGGTTGTAGAAACAGGAGGGGAAGGGTTAAAGTGGCATGGAAGGGGTTGTAGAAACAGGAGGGGAAGGGTTAAAGTGGCATGGAAGGGATTGTAGAAACAGGAGGGGAAGGGTTAAAGTGGCATGGAAGGGGTTGTAGAAACAGGAGGGGAAGGGTTAAAGTGGCATGGAAGGGGTTGTAGAAACAGGAGGGGAAGGGTTAAAGTGGCATGGAAGGGGTTGTAGAAACAGGAGGGGAAGGGTTAAAGTGGCATGGAAGGGGTTGTAGAAACAGGAGGGGAAGGGTTAAAGTGGCATGGAAGGGGTTGTAGAAACAGGAGGGGAAGGGTTAAAGTGGCATGGAAGGGGTTGTAGAAACAGGAGGGGAAGGGTTAAAGTGGCATGGAAGGGGTTGTAGAAACAGGAGGGGAAGGGTTAAAGTGGCATGGAAGGGGTTGTAGAAACAGGAGGGGAAGGGTTAAAGTGGCATGGAAGGGGTTGTAGAAACAGGAGGGGAAGGGTTAAAGTGGCATGGAAGGGATTGTAGAAACAGGAGGGGAAGGGTTAAAGTGGCATGGAAGGGGTTGTAGAAACAGGAGGGGAAGGGTTAAAGTGGCATGGAAGGGATTGTAGAAACAGGAGGGGAAGGGTTAAAGTGGCATGGAAGGGATTGTAGAAACAGGAGGGGAAGGGTTAAAGTGGCATGGAAGGGATTGTAGAAACAGGAGGGGAAGGGTTAAAGTGGCATGGAAGGGATTGTAGAAACAGGAGGGGAAGGGTTAAAGTGGCATGGAAGGGATTGTAGAAACAGGAGGGGAAGGGTTAAAGTGGCATGGAAGGGGTTGTAGAAACAGGAGGGGAAGGGTTAAAGTGGCATGGAAGGGATTGTAGAAACAGGAGGGGAAGGGTTAAAGTGGCATGGAAGGGGTTGTAGAAACAGGAGGGGAAGGGTTAAAGTGGCATGGAAGGGATTGTAGAAACAGGAGGGGAAGGGTTAAAGTGGCATGGAAGGGATTGTAGAAACAGGAGGGGAAGGGTTAAAGTGGCATGGAAGGGGTTGTAGAAACAGGAGGGGAAGGGTTAAAGTGGCATGGAAGGGATTGTAGAAACAGGAGGGGAAGGGTTAAAGTGGCATGGAAGGGGTTGTAGAAACAGGAGGGGGAAGGGTTAAAGTGGCATGGAAGGGATTGTAGAAACAGGAGGGGAAGGGTTAAAGTGGCATGGAAGGGGTTGTAGAAACAGGAGGGGAAGGGTTAAAGTGGCATGGAAGGGATTGTAGAAACAGGAGGGGAAGGGTTAAAGTGGCATGGAAGGGGTTGTAGAAACAGGAGGGGAAGGGTTAAAGTGGCATGGAAGGAAGATTGTAGAAACAGTAGAAACAGGAGGGGAAGGGTTAAAGTGGCATGGAAGGGATTGTAGAAACAGGAGGGGAAGGGTTAAAGTGGCATGGAAGGGGTTGTAGAAACAGGAGGGGAAGGGTTAAAGTGGCATGGAAGGGGTTGTATGGAAGGGGTTGTAGAAACAGGAGAGGGGAAGGGGTTGTAAAACAGGAGGGGAAGGGTTAAAGTGGCATGGAAGGGGTAGAAACAGGAGGGGAAGGGTTAAAGTGGCATGGAAGGGGTTGTAGAAACAGGAGGGGAAGAAGGGTTAAAGTAGAAACAGGAGGGGAAGGGTTAAAGTGCATGGAAGGGGTTGTAGAAACAGGAGGGGAAGGGTTAAAGTGGCATGGAAGGGGTTGTAGAAACAGGAGGGGAAGGGTTAAAGTGGCATGGAAGGGGTTGTAGAAACAGGAGGGGAAGGGTTAAAGTGGCATGGAAGGGGTTGTAGAAACAGGAGGGGAAGGGTTAAAGTGGCATGGAAGGGGTTGTAGAAACAGGAGGGGAAGGGTTAAAGTGGCATGGAAGGGGTTGTAGAAACAGGAGGGGAAGGGTTAAAGTGGCATGGAAGGGGTTGTAGAAACAGGAGGGGAAGGGTTAAAGTGGCATGGAAGGGGTTGTAGAAACAGGAGGGGAAGGGTTAAAGTGGCATGGAAGGGGTTGTAGAAACAGGAGGGGAAGGGTTAAAGTGGCATGGAAGGGGTTGTAGAAACAGGAGGGGAAGGGTTAAAGTGGCATGGAAGGGGTTGTAGAAACAGGAGGGGAAGGGTTAAAGTGGCATGGAAGGGGTTGTAGAAACAGGAGGGGAAGGGTTAAAGTGGCATGGAAGGGATTGTAGAAACAGGAGGGGAAGGGTTAAAGTGGCATGCATGGAAGGGGTTGTAGAAACAGGAGGGGAAGGGTTAAAGTGGCATGGAAGGGGTTGTAGAAACAGGAGGGGAAGGGTTAAAGTGGCATGGAAGGGGTTGTAGAAACAGGAGGGGAAGGGTTAAAGTGGCATGGAAGGGGTTGTAGAAACAGGAGGGGAAGGGTTAAAGTGGCATGGAAGGGGTTGTAGAAACAGGAGGGGAAGGGTTAAAGTGGCATGGAAGGGGTTGTAGAAACAGGAGGGGAAGGGTTAAAGTGGCATGGAAGGGATTGTAGAAACAGGAGGGGAAGGGTTAAAGTGGCATGGAAGGGGTTGTAGAAACAGGAGGGGAAGGGTTAAAGTGGCATGGAAGGGGTTGTAGAAACAGGAGGGGAAGGGTTAAAGTGGCATGGAAGGGGTTGTAGAAACAGGAGGGGAAGGGTTAAAGTGGCATGGAAGGGGTTGTAGAAACAGGAGGGGAAGGGTTAAAGTGGCATGGAAGGGATTGTAGAAACAGGAGGGGAAGGGTTAAAGTGGCATGGAAGGGGTTGTAGAAACAGGAGGGGAAGGGTTAAAGTGGCATGGAAGGGATTGTAGAAACAGGAGGGGAAGGGTTAAAGTGGCATGGAAGGGATTGTAGAAACAGGAGGGGAAGGGTTAAAGTGGCATGGAAGGGATTGTAGAAACAGGAGGGGAAGGGTTAAAGTGGCATGGAAGGGGTTGTAGAAACAGGAGGGGAAGGGTTAAAGTGGCATGGAAGGGGTTGTAGAAACAGGAGGGGAAGGGTTAAAGTGGCATGGAAGGGGTTGTAGAAACAGGAGGGGAAGGGTTAAAGTGGCATGGAAGGGGTTGTAGAAACAGGAGGGGGGTTAAAGTGTGCATGGAAGGGGTTGTAGAAACAGGAGTTAAAGTGGCATGGAAGGGGTTGTAGAAACAGGAGGGGAAGGGTTAAAGTGGCATGGAAGGGGTTGTAGAAACAGGAGGGGAAGGGTTAAAGTGGCATGGAAGGGATTGTAGAAACAGGAGGGGAAGGGTTAAAGTGGCATGGAAGGGTTTGTAGAAAGGGATTGTAGGAGGGGAAGTGTCATGGAAAATTGTAGAAACAGGAAGGGTGGCATTGTAGAAACAGGAGGGGAAGGGTTAAAGTGGCATGGAAGGGGTTGTAGAAACAGGAGGGGAAGGGTTAAAGTGGCATGGAAGGGGTTGTAGAAACAGGAGGGGAAGGGTTAAAGTGGCATGGAAGGGATTGTAGAAACAGGAGGGGAAGGGTTAAAGTGGCATGGAAGGGGTTGTAGAAACAGGAGGGGAAGGGTTAAAGTGGCATGGAAGGGGTTGTAGAAACAGGAGGGGAAGGGTTAAAGTGGCATGGAAGGGATTGTAGAAACAGGAGGGGAAGGGTTAAAGTGGCATGGAAGGGGTTGTAGAAACAGGAGGGGAAGGGTTAAAGTGGCATGGAAGGGGTTGTAGAAACAGGAGGGGAAGGGTTAAAGTGGCATGGAAGGGATTGTAGAAACAGGAGGGGAAGGGTTAAAGTGGCATGGAAGGGATTGTAGAAACAGGAGGGGAAGGGTTAAAGTGGCATGGAAGGGGTTGTAGAAACAGGAGGGGAAGGGTTAAAGTGGCATGGAAGGGGTTGTAGAAACAGGAGGGGAAGGGTTAAAGTGGCATGGAAGGGATTGTAGAAACAGGAGGGGAAGGGTTAAAGTGGCATGGAAGGGATTGTAGAAACAGGAGGGGAAGGGTTAAAGTGGCATGGAAGGGATTGTAGAAACAGGAGGGGAAGGGTTAAAGTGGCATGGAAGGGATTGTAGAAACAGGAGGGGAAGGGTTAAAGTGGCATGGAAGGGATTGTAGAAACAGGAGGGGAAGGGTTAAAGTGGCATGGAAGGGGTTGTAGAAACAGGAGGGGAAGGGTTAAAGTGGCATGGAAGGGGTTGTAGAAACAGGAGGGGAAGGGTTAAAGTGGCATGGAAGGGGTTGTAGAAACAGGAGGGGAAGGGTTAAAGTGGCATGGAAGGGGTTGTAGAAACAGGAGGGGAAGGGTTAAAGTGGCATGGAAGGGGTTGTAGAAACAGGAGGGGAAGGGTTAAAGTGGCATGGAAGGGGTTGTAGAAACAGGAGGGGAAGGGTTAAAGTGGCATGGAAGGGGTTGTAGAAACAGGAGGGGAAGGGTTAAAGTGGCATGGAAGGGGTTGTAGAAACAGGAGGGGAAGGGTTAAAGTGGCATGGAAGGGGTTGTAGAAACAGGAGGGGAAGGGTTAAAGTGGCATGGAAGGGATTGTAGAAACAGGAGGGGAAGGGTTAAAGTGGCATGGAAGGGGTTGTAGAAACAGGAGGGGAAGGGTTAAAGTGGCATGGAAGGGGTTGTAGAAACAGGAGGGGAAGGGTTAAAGTGGCATGGAAGGGGTTGTAGAAACAGGAGGGGAAGGGTTAAAGTGGCATGGAAGGGGTTGTAGAAACAGGAGGGGAAGGGTTAAAGTGGCATGGAAGGGGTTGTAGAAACAGGAGGGGAAGGGTTAAAGTGGCATGGAAGGGATTGTAGAAACAGGAGGGGAAGGGTTAAAGTGGCATGGAAGGGGTTGTAGAAACAGGAGGGGAAGGGTTAAAGTGGCATGGAAGGGGTTGTAGAAACAGGAGGGGAAGGGTTAAAGTGGCATGGAAGGGGTTGTAGAAACAGGAGGGGAAGGGTTAAAGTGGCATGGAAGGGATTGTAGAAACAGGAGGGGAAGGGTTAAAGTGGCATGGAAGGGGTTGTAGAAACAGGAGGGGAAGGGTTAAAGTGGCATGGAAGGGGTTGTAGAAACAGGAGGGGAAGGGTTAAAGTGGCATGGAAGGGATTGTAGAAACAGGAGGGGAAGGGTTAAAGTGGCATGGAAGGGGTTGTAGAAACAGGAGGGGAAGGGTTAAAGTGGCATGGAAGGGATTGTAGAAACAGGAGGGGAAGGGTTAAAGTGGCATGGAAGGGATTGTAGAAACAGGAGGGGAAGGGTTAAAGTGGCATGGAAGGGGTTGTAGAAACAGGAGGGGAAGGGTTAAAGTGGCATGGAAGGGATTGTAGAAACAGGAGGGGAAGGGTTAAAGTGGCATGGAAGGGATTGTAGAAACAGGAGGGGAAGGGTTAAAAGTGGCATGGAAGGGGTTGTAGAAACAGGAGGGGAAGGGTTAAAGTGGCATGGAAGGGGTTGTAGAAACAGGAGGGGAAGGGTTAAAGTGGCATGGAAGGGATTGTAGAAACAGGAGGGGAAGGGTTAAAGTGGCATGGAAGGGGTTGTAGAAACAGGAGGGGAAGGGTTAAAGTGGCATGGAAGGGGTTGTAGAAACAGGAGGGGAAGGGTTAAAGTGGCATGGAAGGGGTTGTAGAAACAGGAGGGGAAGGGTTAAAGTGGCATGGAAGGGATTGTAGAAACAGGAGGGGAAGGGTTAAAGTGGCATGGAAGGGGTTGTAGAAACAGGAGGGGAAGGGTTAAAGTGGCATGGAAGGGGTTGTAGAAACAGGAGGGGAAGGGTTAAAGTGGCATGGAAGGGATTGTAGAAACAGGAGGGGAAGGGTTAAAGTGGCATGGAAGGGGTTGTAGAAACAGGAGGGGAAGGGTTAAAGTGGCATGGAAGGGGTTGTAGAAACAGGAGGGGAAGGGTTAAAGTGGCATGGAAGGGGTTGTAGAAACAGGAGGGGAAGGGTTAAAGTGGCATGGAAGGGGTTGTAGAAACAGGAGGGGAAGGGTTAAAGTGGCATGGAAGGGGTTGTAGAAACAGGAGGGGAAGGGTTAAAGTGGCATGGAAGGGGTTGTAGAAACAGGAGGGGAAGGGTTAAAGTGGCATGGAAGGGGTTGTAGAAACAGGAGGGGAAGGGTTAAAGTGGCATGGAAGGGGTTGTAGAAACAGGAGGGGAAGGGTTAAAGTGGCATGGAAGGGGTTGTAGAAACAGGAGGGGAAGGGTTAAAGTGGCATGGAAGGGGTTGTAGAAACAGGAGGGGAAGGGTTAAAGTGGCATGGAAGGGGTTGTAGAAACAGGAGGGGAAGGGTTAAAGTGGCATGGAAGGGGTTGTAGAAACAGGAGGGGAAGGGTTAAAGTGGCATGGAAGGGATTGTAGAAACAGGAGGGGAAGGGTTAAAGTGGCATGGAAGGGGTTGTAGAAACAGGAGGGGAAGGGTTAAAGTGGCATGGAAGGGGTTGTAGAAACAGGAGGGGAAGGGTTAAAGTGGCATGGAAGGGATTGTAGAAACAGGAGGGGAAGGGTTAAAGTGGCATGGAAGGGGTTGTAGAAACAGGAGGGGAAGGGTTAAAGTGGCATGGAAGGGATTGTAGAAACAGGAGGGGAAGGGTTAAAGTGGCATGGAAGGGGTTGTAGAAACAGGAGGGGAAGGGTTAAAGTGGCATGGAAGGGGTTGTAGAAACAGGAGGGGAAGGGTTAAAGTGGCATGGAAGGGATTGTAGAAACAGGAGGGGTGGCATGGAAGGGATTGTAGAAACAGGAGGGGAAGGGTTAAAGTGGCATGGAAGGGATTGTAGAAACAGGAGGGGAAGGGTTAAAGTGGCATGGAAGGGGTTGTAGAAACAGGAGGGGAAGGGTTAAAGTGGCATGGAAGGGATTGTAGAAACAGGAGGGGAAGGGTTAAAGTGGCATGGAAGGGGTTGTAGAAACAGGAGGGGAAGGGTTAAAGTGGCATGGAAGGGGTTGTAGAAACAGGAGGGGAAGGGTTAAAGTGGCATGGAAGGGGTTGTAGAAACAGGAGGGGAAGGGTTAAAGTGGCATGGAAGGGGTTGTAGAAACAGGAGGGGAAGGGTTAAAGTGGCATGGAAGGGGTTGTAGAAACAGGAGGGGAAGGGTTAAAGTGGCATGGAAGGGATTGTAGAAACAGGAGGGGAAGGGTTAAAGTGGCATGGAAGGGGTTGTAGAAACAGGAGGGGAAGGGTTAAAGTGGCATGGAAGGGGTTGTAGAAACAGGAGGGGAAGGGTTAAAGTGGCATGGAAGGGATTGTAGAAACAGGAGGGGAAGGGTTAAAGTGGCATGGAAGGGGTTGTAGAAACAGGAGGGGAAGGGTTAAAGTGGCATGGAAGGGGTTGTAGAAACAGGAGGGGAAGGGTTAAAGTGGCATGGAAGGGATTGTAGAAACAGGAGGGGAAGGGTTAAAGTGGCATGGAAGGGGTTGTAGAAACAGGAGGGGAAGGGTTAAAGTGGCATGGAAGGGATTGTAGAAACAGGAGGGGAAGGGTTAAAGTGGCATGGAAGGGATTGTAGAAACAGGAGGGGAAGGGTTAAAGTGGCATGGAAGGGGTTGTAGAAACAGGAGGGGAAGGGTTAAAGTGGCATGGAAGGGGTTGTAGAAACAGGAGGGGAAGGGTTAAAGTGGCATGGAAGGGGTTGTAGAAACAGGAGGGGAAGGGTTAAAGTGGCATGGAAGGGATTGTAGAAACAGGAGGGGAAGGGTTAAAGTGGCATGGAAGGGGTTGTAGAAACAGGAGGGGAAGGGTTAAAGTGGCATGGAAGGGGTTGTAGAAACAGGAGGGGAAGGGTTAAAGTGGCATGGAAGGGGTTGTAGAAACAGGAGGGGAAGGGTTAAAGTGGCATGGAAGGGGTTGTAGAAACAGGAGGGGAAGGGTTAAAGTGGCATGGAAGGGGTTGTAGAAACAGGAGGGGAAGGGTTAAAGTGGCATGGAAGGGATTGTAGAAACAGGAGGGGAAGGGTTAAAGTGGCATGGAAGGGGTTGTAGAAACAGGAGGGGAAGGGTTAAAGTGGCATGGAAGGGGTTGTAGAAACAGGAGGGGAAGGGTTAAAGTGGCATGGAAGGGGTTGTAGAAACAGGAGGGGAAGGGTTAAAGTGGCATGGAAGGGATTGTAGAAACAGGAGGGGAAGGGTTAAAGTGGCATGGAAGGGGTTGTAGAAACAGGAGGGGAAGGGTTAAAGTGGCATGGAAGGGGTTGTAGAAACAGGAGGGGAAGGGTTAAAGTGGCATGGAAGGGGTTGTAGAAACAGGAGGGGAAGGGTTAAAGTGGCATGGAAGGGATTGTAGAAACAGGAGGGGAAGGGTTAAAGTGGCATGGAAGGGATTGTAGAAACAGGAGGGGAAGGGTTAAAGTGGCATGGAAGGGGTTGTAGAAACAGGAGGGGAAGGGTTAAAGTGGCATGGAAGGGATTGTAGAAACAGGAGGGGAAGGGTTAAAGTGGCATGGAAGGGATTGTAGAAACAGGAGGGGAAGGGTTAAAGTGGCATGGAAGGGGTTGTAGAAACAGGAGGGGAAGGGTTAAAGTGGCATGGAAGGGATTGTAGAAACAGGAGGGGAAGGGTTAAAGTGGCATGGAAGGGGTTGTAGAAACAGGAGGGGAAGGGTTAAAGTGGCATGGAAGGGATTGTAGAAACAGGAGGGGAAGGGTTAAAGTGGCATGGAAGGGATTGTAGAAACAGGAGGGGAAGGGTTAAAGTGGCATGGAAGGGGTTGTAGAAACAGGAGGGGAAGGGTTAAAGTGGCATGGAAGGGGTTGTAGAAACAGGAGGGGAAGGGTTAAAGTGGCATGGAAGGGGTTGTAGAAACAGGAGGGGAAGGGTTAAAGTGGCATGGAAGGGGTAGAAACAGGAGGGGAAGGGTTAAAGTGGCATGGAAGGGGTTGTAGAAACAGGAGGGGAGGGTTAAAGTGGCATGGAAGGGTTTGTAAAACAGGAGGGGAAGGGTTAAAGTGGCATGGAAGGGATTGTAGAAACAGGAGGGGAAGGGTTAAAGTGGCATGGAAGGGATTGTAGAAACAGGAGGGGAAGGGTTAAAGTGGCATGGAAGGGGGGTTGTAGAAACAGGAGGGGAAGGGTTAAAGTGGCATGGAAGGGATTGTAGAAACAGGAGGGGAAGGGTTAAAGTGGCATGGAAGGGGTTGTAGAAACAGGAGGGGAAGGGTTAAAGTGGCATGGAAGGGGTTGTAGAAACAGGAGGGGAAGGGTTAAAGTGGCATGGAAGGGATTGTAGAAACAGGAGGGGAAGGGTTAAAGTGGCATGGAAGGGATTGTAGAAACAGGAGGGGAAGGGTTAAAGTGGCATGGAAGGGATTGTAGAAACAGGAGGGGAAGGGTTAAAGTGGCATGGAAGGGATTGTAGAAACAGGAGGGGAAGGGTTAAAGTGGCATGGAAGGGATTGTAGAAACAGGAGGGGAAGGGTTAAAGTGGCATGGAAGGGGATTGTAGAAACAGGAGGGGAAGGGTTAAAGTGGCATGGAAGGGATTGTAGAAACAGGAGGGGAAAGTGGCATGGAAGGGATTGTAGAAACAGGGTTAAAGTGGCATGGAAGGGATTGTAGAAACAGGAGGGGAAGGGTTAAAGTGGCATGGAAGGGGTTGTAGAAAACAGGAGGGGAAGGGTTAAAGTGGCATGGAAGGGTCTTGTAGAAACAGGAGGGGAAGGGTTAAAGTGGCATGGAAGGGATTGTAGAAACAGGAGGGGAAGGGTTAAAGTGGCATGGAAGGGGTTGTAGAAACAGGAGGGGAAGGGTTAAAGTGGCATGGAAGGGGTTGTAGAAACAGGAGGGGAAGGGTTAAAGTGGCATGGAAGGGAAGTTGTAGAAACAGGAGGGGGGGGAATGGTTAAAGGGGCATGGAAGGGGAAGAAACAGGAGGGGAAGGGTTAAAGTGGAAGGGGTTGTAGAAACAGGAGGGTTAAAGTGGCATGGAAGGGATTGTAGAAACAGGGGGGGAAGGGTTAAAGTGGCATGGAAGGGATTGTAGAAACAGGAGGGGAAGGGTTAAAGTGGCATGGAAGGGATTGTAGAAACAGGAGGGGAAGGGTTAAAGTGGCATGGAAGGGATTGTAGAAACAGGAGGGGAAGGGTTAAAGTGGCATGGAAGGGGTTGTAGAAACAGGAGGGGAAGGGTTAAAGTGGCATGGAAGGGGTTGTAGAAACAGGAGGGGAAGGGTTAAAGTGGCATGGAAGGGGTTGTAGAAACAGGAGGGGAAGGGTTAAAGTGGCATGGAAGGGGTTGTAGAAACAGGAGGGGAAGGGTTAAAGTGGCATGGAAGGGATTGTAGAAACAGGAGGGGAAGGGTTAAAGTGGCATGGAAGGGGTTGTAGAAACAGGAGGGGAAGGGTTAAAGTGGCATGGAAGGGATTGTAGAAACAGGAGGGGAAGGGTTAAAGTGGCATGGAAGGGATTGTAGAAACAGGAGGGGAAGGGTTAAAGTGGCATGGAAGGGGTTGTAGAAACAGGAGGGGAAGGGTTAAAGTGGCATGGAAGGGGTTGT